>VSDK01010480.1:130102-157516 GCA_009767595.1 Symbiodinium kawagutii | reverse complement strand
GCTCCGAACCCCCCCCCCAACCAACCGGCCGAAGCCACCGCCGAATCGTTGAAGATCCGCGAGGAGGGATCCGTCACAACACCTGGGGCCGTGGTGCGCCGTCACTGCGGAGATATAGCCGTGCGGTGTCTTGGGAAACAACATATGGATATCTTAGAATTAATATGGCCATGGGTCAATATTAACCAACCAATAATGGGGTATAATAACCAACCATTTTAAAGGGAAAACAATGGTTAATGATGGGGAACCAGGGGTACAGGGTTTTGACCCACAGCCATATGTATAATCACTGTATAATCCCAAATATTGATGAAATCCTAAATATACGAAGGCAAGAAATCACAAGAAACAAATGCTATTCTTTTGAATGCTTGTAACATAAAATGAGTGCATGTTAAAATGTATGTAACATTACGTACTTTAAATGTACACATAGAGAGAGAGAGAGATGTGAGGCTGTAAACAACATTGCAAAAGCATACCAACGTATACCTAGGAATCACAACTGCGATATCTGAACACTCCAAAGCTTGGCCCCACAACTTGTCGATCTGTACTGGGGTTACTGTGATGGAGCCAGAGACTCCAGTGACGCCACCAAACAAAAACATGTTTACGGCATCTCCCAGATTGTCAAGTGTTGTTAATCAACAACTCTGGAACACTAATGAACCGCTCAGTACGTGTCATCACTACTGTAAGCACTTAGTGACTCAATGCATTATGAACCATCAATGAGTCACTAACTGCTTCAAGTTGATAATCCTTCTCACCGTATCATCATTCTCACCGAGCTAGCTATCAATCGTCAAATCACCGTTGATATAGACCATCAGCAAGTCACCAAACCGTGAACCAGCGTGCTTTCAGTTTGACACACAATCAATCGCAAACCATGACTTATCATCATTAGTGCTATTTATCCAGGTGGGGTTAACTAATTACAACTAGGGTAGTACGCATTCTGAACACCACACAAGTAGTAGTGAACCTTTTCGACCACAGTAGCTCACTGACCACTGCAAGACTGATTTGACTAACAATTGTATTAAGTGTTCCTAATTGGTACTAATGATTAACATCATCATCTTTACAACGAACAGGGCAGTACCGTTGAAACAAACCAAAATAGGTTATGACCATACAAACCATGATAACTAACCATGAACCATCCATGACTAAGCCAAATAACTACCGTATAACAATCAAGACTAATGGTTAAAAGTGACAAGTACCCAAGACTAATCATACTAATCATAATAACTAATACAACCACACGAACCGACATGATCATACTATAAACATACCATAACCGTACACCCTACCAACCATACAAACCACCACAACTCACCATTCATATGATCCATCACCAGGGAGTCCGCACGGCACTCCGCATCGAAGACGTAACCCACCGGTGCCTAAGTTGCAAGGCAACATGAAAACCACTTGGCTCACCGTGCTGCTGCAGCCCGGCTCCAGGACAACGGTGAGCCATGGTGCTTCAAGACATGTCGGAAGCGACAAGAATGATTGATCACAGCTGTTGACAAATGGTTCATAATTAATAGTGATCCTATAATCAATTCTATAGTTGGGTGGTTTGTAACTATACGACTATAGGGCTAACTACCAGTTGTAGGGGCGTATAACTTATAACCCACGCAATAATTCATCTGGTTCTTACTAATAGTGGTATATCTTGATCATATTAGTGGGTATTACCAATAGTGGTATTCACACTAAGAATCACTTATATCATTCTGAGCATTGTCAATAATAGTGATATAGCTTGATAACAATGATAGTATCAACCATGTATACGATTCAGCCAGGCATTCAGCACAAACAGTAGATGTTTGCATCTAAATCAAAATCAGCTGCCCAAGAAACTGAGAAACCCAGCAACAGCACAATATCGACATGCAATGATAGGCACGATCATTCATGCAGTTGCAATCAAAAATCAGAAAGGACCAATATTTTGCAATGTGGGTATACGTGTGTGATCGTATGTGTACATCATTCGTCATGTTTGATTTGTGCATTTAAAAACAAATCATGTTTCTTGAAAGATTTCGGGTATTCTTGCTGCTGCTACTGGTGGCAAGCCGTTTGGTGTAGCGAGTGCATGTTCAGGTTCTCAGCAAACCAGGAAGCTTTGCGCAGGCACTGGGAGGCCGAACCCTTACAGTCAGCGTTCCAGTCTCCTGCACGTTGGAGTTCAACCTCAGTCGCAGCAGCTGCTACGGCCCTGGTCACGGTCAGCGTCCCGGGCTCAAGCGCATTGATCCATCAGCAAGAATCAGTAGCTAACAAATAACGACACACAGTTACAAGAACAATAATAGGGAATCAATGATTATAGAATCATTGATGACAATTATCCATGACAATCAATGCATATAACTATATATAACTATGTAGCTATTGATAACAATCATCATAACTATTGCTGTTTTCTCTCGATCAATGGTGACTCAACATAGTTAACAAAGGGACGAGGCGGAATCAATCATCGACAAAAAGGAGAGCAAGCCCCAATAATCCATAAACAACCAAGAACAGTTCAATAGTCAAACATCTGCAATCAATCAATCAACGACACATCGGTCAAGAATCCAGAAAACTTTTGAAACAAAATCCGTCTTGAAATGTCTTGAACATGTTTTGGAAATACAGCAATAGTCTCCTCCCTAAGAAAATGATGATCTTCAAGTAACACCTGTGATTTTGAGGGATGGCCGAGCGCACAAACGCCAGTTCCAGCGGTCATCCTGAGGCGCACGACTGCATCTTGAAGATCAGCTGAGTTGGACCTCAGCCCAAGAGTCAATATCTTCGTCTTGATGGTTGGATTGGCTGTATTGAAACCGGATACAATTTACGTGTTTGATGAAGGTGTGTATGTGTATATATCTATATGTACATTCATACTAAGACTATCTAAAGTATTTTTTGATGAGTCAAAATGGATGATGTCATTTTAGGGTACTCCGTTCAATGGTTCCTCTTGTAAATATGTAGCTGACTTTTGTAGATTGCAGTATATTGCAAAAAAATATCTGCCATATGGCTATGGGTCAAAACCCCGTACCCCTCGTTCACCAATCATTAACCTTTGTTTTCGTTATTATTGTTGGTTATTATTGTTGGTTGGCTACTATTGACCCATAGCCATATGTAGATATATTCAACATATTCTTTCTAACAAAATAGAAAAACAAATCTCGTCTGGTGAGGTGGACTCATCTCGTTTTACCCACAAGACTATGAATCAATGCAACAAGATAGCGCAAGCTCCTTCCTTTGGATGTTTTCCGCATGAAAGAGATGATACACTGCAGAGATCTGACATGCAGTAGTCAACAGCTGTTTGTTTGTAGCGGAAATTGATCTTCCATGGATTTTTCCAGTGGTTCTATCTTACATCTATGCTTGTCTTCTTGCTGTTTGTATTGGGCGTGCGTGTGCTGAAACCACGCGCGCACGTGAATTAGAAACATATGCGCATCCAGTCCACAACATATGCAGAGTTGGGTACCAACCATCCATAAGACGAGTAGTAGTGAACCCATCCCAACTGCTTGACGAGTTTGGCACAGCCATATCGATATTAAACAGCCACTATTCAAAGAGTATCAAATAGCTGCCACATCGTGTTGTTAATAGGATGTTAAATAGTGTTTGTAGTTCACATCCAGCTGTTTTTCGGGGATGTGAACAGCTGGGGCCAGGGTATTGACACATACACAGCCATATCGATATTAAACCGACGGCAGCGCAAATTCCGCCAACTGTGATCCAGCTGAAGGTGTGATAACTGGCTCCGTTCGTCAAAGGTCCCCAAAAGTATATCACAATGACTAATTAGTATAATGATGGGTAATATAATAGCAAGGGTGTATAATGGGTAATCATTAGTATAATTATTCTGATATCAATAGCATGCAATGGCTGTATAATTCACAATGATTCACGTCGATCAGAATTTACCAACAGTTTATCAACAGTGTTGCTCATATTTCAATATTCAATCGTCAAATCACAACAGACACAATGAGTGTTTATGATCAACTTGTGATTTATGTTCAAATAGACACAATTGATTAGAATTGATCAGAATTGATCAGAATTGATCACAATAGACCAATAGACACAATTGTTTGTTTCAAATGACTATTGGTCTAATGACAAAATTGGTAAAGACTGCCATGAGGAAAGTGATATTGGTTATTTCAAATAGGACTATTTACCCATGGACTTGGTAAAGCTCTTCTCCCGTGGTCACCAGCAGACTCATGGGCACTGGGCAACCATGGCCAGCATGCCCCATGGCGCCATGGCAGCTCTCGCAGCAGGGGCCCCAGCGGTTGGGTCGGTCGTCTCGGTAACCCCTGGGACGGGCTGGATAGTCAGTTGGTGGCCATGACTTGGGAATGGTTATTAGTAAATACTAATGGTGATTAGTATTACTTGGTTGGTAACAAATGGTTGACTAATAGTCAATCCATAGCAACCAAGTACTAGCTAACCATTACTAATAGTCAACCCATAGCAAATGGTTGATAAAGTTGGCAATGGTTCTTGGCAATAGCTAATGATTAGTGGCTGTTAATCCACAATGTTAATGGCTGATTGATAGAAAGTTGGTAATAATCGATAATCAGTAGTTTATCATGGTTCGCTAAATACTTATCAAATCAGTAGTTGATTGATAACAATTGGTAATGAATATGCAATAATAGCTAATGGCTATTCATCAACAATGCTAACGGTTATTGCTAATGACATGAATACTAGCGGGTCCTGCTAGATAGACACTTGATTACATGTTTCTTCGTCTTTCGCAAAATCCATCAAGGCCAACATTGCTGAGATGAGATGGGATGTGACATGGTCCAGTTCCTATGATAGTTCGTGATGCCAGTAATACTGTCATCTTTGAAGGCTGATCAAGTATCTTGGGTTGCCTTTCCTATGGGAACCTGGGTACCACCGATGGCAACACAGGTCCACCACCCTTCAGTCATAAGCAACCACCAATGTGCTACCAATACTATGATGTACTCTGTAGTTTCGTGTCATACACAAATACATATGTGTATATATGCAAATTCAAATATACACATATAAATAAATACATAAATATATATATATATATATTCAAATAACATACATACACGTAAACAAATAGATAAATAAATAAATATATATATATATATTAAGACTTGTATGTGCATATATGTGGACATATTTCCATTGATCACTCTTTGTTGATAGAGTTTATCATTGTGGGACATCTATGGATACAGCAAGTTTTTTTGATATGTTGCCATAGCCAGGTTCTCCCTGTTTTTTGGGGGGTGTTATGGCCTCCTGGCCGCATGCAAAATCAACCTCGTTCTGACAATGGTAGCTATCAGCCGTTTTTGGCCATGGTCTTGGAAGGTCATGTCTGCAGTGATTATTTGATAAGACATTGCACCAAGTCAGTTACAACCGTGCTTCTGACTACTTCAAATAGGGTTGTCCAACCTGTAACCAAGATGAAAAGCAACTTATGGATGATGATGATATTTTTTCAGTAATGTTCACTTTGAAGAACACTTGTGCAAAATGGTTGTCATCAAACATGACAAGTGGCCAATGATGAAGTATATAACAGGCAAGAAGTTTAACCCACCTGTGCGAACATCTGTGCTGACATATTTGGTGTGACATTCTTGTAGTGACTTGCTCATCCTCTTTTGTGACATTTGTTTGCCACGCTTGCAAACACATTGATGGACTTATCAAGTGGGGATTTCTGAAAATTAGGAGCCCAAAAACAATGGATAGTGTATTCCTACTATAAATGATTAGTAGTGGATGTCGTTAATACCATATTGGATGATTTGGGAGGTCCGGTCCCCCCTTGAGAGAAACACCCTGACCTCATGGCCTCACAGCTCATCCCCAACTCTTCCAAATGGCATCTCTGTCTCGCCTGGGTGGATAGAACTGCCAATGTTCAAAGTCACAAAAGGTCTCTGGCAACGTGACATCGATGGCCCGTTCCTGGCGCGACGTGCTGGACCAGGGACCTTCATCTTGGGTGCGTAGCTGTTCAACCGCAGTACCGAAGCCAAGAAAGATTTTGACAGTACGGGAAAGCAAACAATTAGTGGGTCCACAATCAGGAGACATGTCCAGCAGTTCATGTTGTTCAGGTCTTACGAGGCAGAATAGTTCCTTCATCATCTAACAGGTAGGTCATTACCTTAAGAAAAACTACATAACCACCAATAGGAATAACGTTGAGTGGATCATAACCTTCCGAATGACTAGATCAAGCACAGGCGTTCCAACCCGCGGGGCGCCCAGGTCTTCCTAAACCAGCCCTGCTTTGGCTTGCTCAAACATGGGGTCTTCTGTCGCCAGCGAAGGATTCTCCTCCAGGGTGATGAAGGTACAGTCGACCTTCGGCCACATGACCAAATCTGCAGACACCTGGACCACCGCAGCGCACTGAGAGAATGTTATTGACTGGGTTTTTGATGTCAACTTGATAAATTAATTAGTAGTTCAGAGTGGTTGATGGTTAATGGTTCATGCTTAGTTAATCTATTGACAAGGACAATTGCAGGGTCCATTGCCCACAAACCCAGGTGGTGGCTCGCATTTGAATCATGAGGTCCTCCAACTTGCATGTGAAGACTTTTGTATGCTCAGACATCATGACTTCATAAGTGGCCGAACTTGTACATGTGATGACTTAGCCTTCAGGAGTTGAAGATTTCCGATTTATGGTTATGACAATTGATTCAAGATATCTAAATCATGATAATGATGGATGCACTGTTGTGCTCTGGGAACCTTCACGGAAACAATCTCAATCATCATGTTGCTGATCTACTAAGAATTCGGAATCATGATGCGCCAATCTCAAGCCCCATCCATATATCCGTCAGTCATCAACCAGCAAACTCATGGCTACGAATGGCCCAACGCGTTCGGCGTCCGCACCATTGGTCTCGCCACAGCGTAGCCGGGCACCGTGGTGTTCTGGTCCAAGACGATTTCTTCGCTGATCTGAACACCAGGCCGTTCAGGCCATGACAAGCTTCAGGTGGCCCAAGAACAATGACGTGGGGTCTGTCCCTCTATGGTGGAAAGGATCTACCGGTTACCTGTGTAGGTCTTATACGGCTTTATAGGGAATGACTGGTGGTCAATAACAAGGGATGATAAACCATAACAAGACCAATATGGGGGTTTCTCAAAACAGGGAACCCCAAAACTGGTTTGTTTATTGCTATCAATCGTTAATAAACTGGATGATTGGGGGGTACCCCTATTTTGAGAAACACCCAAATGGTGGAGAAGGCACAACGTGTGTTTGTCAAGATGTATGGTGGATGTTCCCAACTACCTTAAAACCATCGTTATAATTTGCCGTTTTTCCATCTCTTGAAAACTGGCAGTGTTGAACTCTTGGACTTTGGGAAGTTTGGATGGTTGTTCCATCATCATGGATCTACATGGGGACGGATGCATCATCATTGCCTGAGTCTATGTGCCCCCCAGTCACACGATGTGACGCCGACACCCGCATGATGGTGGGCTGTTCTTTCCCCAATGCAAGTGGGATGGTGGATTCCCAATCTACCAAGCAGGTGATGTCAAGACCAAGTGGTTAAGTTCCCAAGGTCAACTCATCCTTCCTCTCAATCGCCAGCTCACTCGTAAAATCACCCAGGGTTTTCCTGTGAAAAGAAATAGTTGCCAAAAAAAACTCAAAAAAAGGATCCGGGTTTTCTACCAGAACTAATGTAGAGGAACATAGGGAAACTCTCATGGGCAAAATACCCACGTTCATGGGGCCGTTCCCCTTCTCCCACGGCTGTGGCCCAACGAGCCTAGGCCCCCACTACCAAGGCCCCCGTAGTCGCGAGCCGTTTGGGGCCCCGACCAACTGATAGGAGAGGAAGGTCCACACCCCGGCTTCGGACAGCGGCACCACCTGCGATGTGTGAATAGCACAGAATTCAACGCACATAACTGATAAATGGCTGAAATTTGCGAAATGATTAGTTCAGATTGAAATTGAAAATGGTGAACGATTGAAAGCAGTAATTATGATCCTAGTTCTTCATGATTGAAATGTGCAAATGATTCATAATGATTTGTTGCTTGCTTTGTTTCTTGTTTAAAGTCGTAGATTCTCAGTAGTTGATCCAGAAGCGTTTATGATGCTATCAAATAAGTACCTAATTTACTAATGATAGATAACAATGAATTGATGAGGTAGATAACACATGCCATTCATGTAATCACCAATACTAAATAATTACATAACTAAGAACTAACGATATTACAAACTAATCACCGATGTTGGATATGTAGCATCATGTGGCTATGGGTCAATATCAACCAACCAATAATGGTGGGTAATGACCAACAAACTCTGGGGAAAACAATGGTTAATGATGGGAACCAGGGGTACAGGATTTTGACCCACACCCATGTAAGTGTTTTCAGAAATGACCGACCATTTTAAGCACCATGTTCCCTGCAATACGATGAAAAAACAATGCATACAAATCATCGACAAGCAATTAACATTAGCTGTGCATATCCATGCTCCAAAGATGTATCACCAAAACATATAATTATGGTTCAGTGTGCCCCCCAAAAAAACTTGACATGTTTTCACAACCATTAACATGGATTAACCATTGGTAACCACCTAAACCTGCTGGCCATCCGGTTATTAACCCTTAACAGCCACGGGGCCACCATGGATTCTCCAGCTCCGCCTGAGGTGGATTCACAGCGGCCAGCGAGAACCTATGGCGAGTCGGAATGGATTCTCAGCTTCCAAGCGAGTGACATGTTTTGTCAATAATAGCTGGCTGATGGATCATAGGGGATATGTACCATTTGCAATAATAGCTGGTCATGGTTGATAATAGGGGATATCAACATTTTGTGTCAAGTGGGATATATATATATATATTAATAAAATAGCCGGTTGATAATAGGGGATATATAGGTATATCCAAAAACGAAGATCCCATATAGGGTATATATCCCCCATTAATTGCTTCAATATAGTCAATGGTTGATCCAATGCTATTGTCACTCGTGAATGGTATATATCCCATTGCTAATTGTTGATGATATCAACCAGTGGTATGTATCCTATTATTTTGTCAATAATAGCTGGTCAATGGTTAATCATAGGGGATATATACCATTTGCAATGGCGGCCATTGGTCTATACTAAGCGTTGGCAATAGCTGGTTCATAGGTAGTAATAGGGGATGATAAGTAACACATTGTAGGAGATGATAACCAACAATTATAGGGGATATATACTACGTGGCTGTGGGTCAAGGCTTTAATCAACCAATCTTTCGGGGGACAATAGCCAACAACCATAGGTAAAACAATGGTTAATGATAGGGGAACCAGGGGTACAGAGTTTTGACACAATGCCCTATCCATTCCTAGCTGTTTATGGATAACACCACTCAGCAAGTGGCTAACAGGGATCAAAGAGAATGGTTGGGTTGATTCATTTTAACAAAATGATTTGTAGTGATTTAGTGATTTGTGATTGGATGTGATGGGAAATGATAAATACTGTTGGGTTGTTAATCAAGAACCAGCAGTGACTGATACATACTGGCTGTTCCCTCAAAATGATACATAGTTTATAGCATGGATGTCATTAATTAACAATTTTAGTGATTCGTTTTGCTTATGTAATCAATTGTGATAGGATGGGATTCACGAGGATAACAATACTTTTGGTCATTGAACATCAACAACCAACTGGTGACAGTAGATGATCCTTACAGGACAACAAGTGGATAGGAATGGTTCAGGGTGGATTAGTAACCGCTGGTTGTGGCTGGTCGCAGAAGTTGCTTGATGATTACTAAAGCCAACGACGGTCCCAACATGGAGTATTCATCAATTTGCTGAAGCGTCCCCAACCTGTACTAACTAGGTTGGGAAACAAAACTGGACTAAACTACCAAAATCATTTGAGTGGTTGCGGATGAATCAACCCAAACATGGCTACAGACCCAGTACTCCAAGCTGGCTATGATGCTATGCACATGGCATATGTCAATGAGTCGCAGCATGACTTGCAGCAAGCTGTGCAAGGAGGTTTTCGATTACATAACCAGCATTGGGATCAAACATCCTTGGCATCTTGGATCCTCCAGCCTCTCAAATTGTGCCAAGATGACAAACATTTGAGATAGACGTCCACCTACGTGCTGATTTCAAGATGGATCTTCATGTTGATTGCCAAATACCTCTTTTTCCAAGGTGAAATTGACAAACACCAGACCGGCTGAGGACGAATTCTGGACCGGTTGGGGACTGACCTGGTGCCCTACCACCGGCAACAGCGAGGGATTCAGCAGTGGGGCTGGTCTCCGTCAGCTCGTCATCAACAACAGCCAGGAGGTGTGACACATGTATTTTCCGCCTAAGATAAGCTTGTTTTGAGATGGGTGTTTCTCAAAATAGGGGACCCGAAAAAAGGTTGGTTTCTTACTATAAATGATTAATAGTGGATGATTTGGGGGCCCCCCATTTTGAGAAACAGCCAGATGAGTTCGATCGATTTCCCCTAGAATTCAGTACAACATGAGCAGGATACGCTTCGGGCCAGCATCACCAGCATCTTTTCCCCGGCACACAATGCAATTCCTACAGTTCCCCGGTGTTTTGCTGCCAGCGGGCTGGTAGTTCATGTTCGGCACGCCCGTGGGGCCCGCAATGATTTCGATCTGCAGCAGGGCAGCCAGGCACTCCACAGGTAGCCACTAGCAACCACAACGGTTGAGTAACTAAGGACTATCACCCCTGCAGACCAAGCTGGCTCAAGGAGATAAACCGCTTCTGAAGGTGTTGATCTTAATATGCCAAGGACTATGGAGGTGTTTAAGATAAATTTGATGGCTAGTAAGAAGTAACCATGCAATACCAATCCTTAAGTAATCATAGAGCAAGGCCTCTTAAGAAGTAAGAATCTTTGGTGTTTCGAGACTATGGTGAAATCTGCTTGGCGGCTATAGCTTCTGCTCCATTGTGATGATCAACCAGTGGTTTGCTAATTCATCTGCCAAGCTGTATACAAACCTGGTTGATCATCATCTGAAATACATTACTGCAATTTGGTGATTGTCAGCTAGTAATCCGCCAATTCATCATTGATCAACCAACGAGTAATCAATCTTTCATGTTCTCTTCGCCTAATAGTAACCCACCCCCACGCATCCTGGTTGACCAACCAATCAATATTTTCACTTCAGGGTTTCCAAACGGTACCGGGGTCGGAAAGGGTCAATGCTCCACGCTACAACAGTGGATCCAAAGGACGGAACGCGCAGTGGCTGCCTGTCAGGCACTGGGATGTCTCTACAAAAAGAAACGCCACCGTGGAAGCTGCACAGAAGTCATTGCTGAAACACTTACCGGTGCAAATCTTCCATTTGCACAGTCATACTGCAGTTCTGCCCCCCGCCAAAGCCAACCCTTCCAAAACAAAAGGAAGAAGACTGGTTTGTTTCCACCCTTCCCCATAGGTAGAAGCTCAAAATCAAACGACCCTCGGTCACAGGTCCCACGGCCTTGGGTTCTCCAGTCGCAGTGATGGGGGAGTACAAGCAGGTGGAATCGTACGGCAGCTCCTGGACCGCGGTGCTATGCCAAGGTCTCTGGGGGAAGCTAGTTGAACCACCGGCAGTCCCTGACCTGGACTCCAGGTGTATGAATGGAGTAACAACCAATGAGTTAACCAGGTATTTATACAGCTTGAAATTACTACAGGTAAGGGTTACCAGGTAAGGGAACCAATGAGTCTACCAGGTAAGGGAACCAGGTAAGGGAACTCCAAGATACATAGTAAGCTGGTTTACCCGTGGGGATACACCCAATAAGAGTGGTGTGGTATTTATTGATTTGTTCACCATGTTAGTAACACTAGTTGCTTGGTTAGCCGGAAGATCTACCCGGCAAGCTATTTTCGTGGCACGGTGAATAGTTGTGGAGAAGCATCGATCCGAAAAAGTCATCAGAAATGTTAACAAACGCCAGGGATAGCAGCAACATAATTTGTTTTGATTATCTTGTGACACTTGTCGCAACGGTTGCACCTGGGATTTCACGTCGACAAGCTTACATTATCAACAGAATCAACAGCCGACGGGCGACAAATTGCTTCATGACCTCATGTTTATCGTCGCTGCCATGGACAATCACAGTGCTGGTTGGTGGTTTCGAAACCAACAATTTACCAATATAATTGTTCATGATGGTCAATGGATAATGGTGGTTAATATTGATTCATACTGGGCAAAACAAACATGTTAACACAATGCCTAACATCCATGTGAAACAAACCACCAACGAAACCATGGCAAGTCATGCAACCATGTCCAGCTTAATACCTCAAAGGTAAGCCACGTGTGGTGCCTTATCCAATGAAGCCCTACCAATTTCATCATCAAAAGTAAATTCTTCACAACCAATCCTGAAATCCTTGGTTGATACTTCCCCTAGTTGAATTATTCCTGGCTAGATTAGATGCCTCGTATTTGTTCTTATCTTGCTGTGATGGATGGAAACATACTCTCATCTATTATTGCTTGGCTATGCTTCAGCTTTTACTACACCCAACTTTTGAGGCATGTTCAATCTTTGTTAGAACCATTATTCACAATAGTTCATAGCTACTACAGTACTATTGGATGCTTATCTATGTTCATATTGATTGTGCCTGTGGGTTACCATTAACCAGCACAATTTAACCAAAAAACACACTGAAGATTGAAACCATCATTCAAGAACTCACTACAGTTACAGTAACTAGCCATAATTATATAGTTGATAAACAATTAATTGTCGTAATGGCTAGCAATGATTCATAAGGGCGCGTAAAGGCTAATGTTCCACATGATTCTTTAGCTTTATTCCACTATGAGCCATCATCACTATGTTTATGTTCCAGATGATTCATCCGGAAATCAAATGGCTCACTAGTTGGTGGTTTGAACCCCTATGAAATTATTAGTCAACCAACCATTTGTTAATGATCACTTGTGAAAATAAAACATGATTGAAACCACCAACCAGATAATCTTCTTAAACTCATCTCTTGCTTCCAACTGGAGCTATCTCCCTGCAGTGAAACGCTGCCGAGGCACCGGGTAGTCGGTGGCGGGCTTGGGTTGGCAATGGGTCTGGAACAGGAAGTTGGGCGGCCTCGGCTTGGGGCACGACCTGTTTGGAGTACCTCGTTTTTTGCGGCCGTTTTTTCGGGCAAAAAGTGAGGTCTAGCTATGAGGGTCGATGGTTTATAGTAGATTCATCAATGGATGATGGGTCAACTGGTTGTTATCTATATTTATCAAAAGATGTATCAAAAGATTTATCAACAGATCTATAGTGGATTTAGCATTATCTATATGTAGATGATGGTTGATCTTCCGGTCTTTGGTTGTTCTTGTAGCATTTGTTATAGATTTGATTTGTACATGGTCAAGATCCGTAGTGACTTTTATAGGTTTGAATCTGGGATGTATTGAATGGTAGATCCCTAATTCTTTATGGAGATTGGCTGGCGGATTATCAATATAGATCTACCATTGACTACATTCCTAATCACTTATCATTGAGGATTGTGGCTACAAGTGACCATGATTGAACTAGATTGTCAGTAGATCATCGTTGGCTATCGTGCCCTATCATCAATGACTGACCATCCTGGATCATGCCTTTGAAAAATCACTTGCCAACCTTTGATTCTCTAAGATATGGTACATCACCCAAACAATTAACCATGATGAACATTGATGATGGATCATTAGTCTATTAATATGGACTAGCAATCATGCAACCACAACCCTGAATCTACATTTAATCATCATTCATCAATGTATTCCAACTATGATTGTTGCATATTGTTGAATAGTATCTCCTTTTATTAAGCAACCACCACTGATAACTAAGATTAACAATTATAGTAAGTGATGATTGACCTGGTTGTAATGGTGAAAAGCCCAATGATTCCTGGTCATTGGCCCTATCATTATCCATGACCTAATCATCAACGAGCATTACCCCCCGGTGAATAACCAATAAACAACCATGAATTGGCCATTCATTCACCAGCAATCATCCACACATTGGCCATTAACCATCATCAACCATCATGATTGACCATCAATCAACCATCAATCAACCATCATGATCAACCAACCAGTACCCCTAAGAATCATCAACCAACAGGATTTGTTCACCACTCACAACGTCACTCCCATCATCCTTAACCATTCCCTGCGGCGGGCGAACCGCCAAATGCCGCCCAGGCGCCCGATGATGACCAAGCCACCACCCTCCGGGATCGTCCTGACAGCGAACAGGGAAACTGATGGTGAATTAGGATGGATTATTTCGAACAAATCATGGGAAACTGATGGTTTTAGGATAAACATATTCATGGTGAATGAGGATTAGTGGCCGATTTAGGCATATTTGGATATAATTGGTAGTTTATGCTGCTTAATGAACTAGTTGATGCATTGAATGATGGCTTGATGATGGATAGTCATGGTGAATACTGGTGGTTGACCGCACGGCTACTAGTGATTCATATTGGTTAATTGGTGGCTAATCATTTGTTAATCAATAGTGGTTAATGGTTTCGGATGGATGTTGATGGTGAATGAGATCAGTGGTGGCTGATTGAGTGATAATTGGTAGTGAATGCTGTTTAATTAACTACCCAATGCATTGTTAATGATGGTTTAATCATGCAGATAGAAAATTGTGGTAGCTATTCATGGCTAATTGGTGATGAATAGTGGTGAATGGCGGTAAATTGAAGGTTAATGATTGGTTTATCTACTAGAGATGAATGATGGTTGATTGGTGGTGAATTGGCGCTGGACTAGTGCTAAATTGTTGGTGGATTGATGGTTTGTGATGGTGAATCACCGCCTATAGTGAAGTTAATTCATGCATAGTTATTGGCTAATGAAATGGTCAATGACCTCCAAACAATGATCAATGATGAGAGATCCTATCTATGCCAGGTGGCTTTTGTTCAATCTGGGATAGCGACACAGTGAAATCGGGGTACTCAGCAGTTGGTGGTTTCTCACATCATAGGGGTACCAACAAATCATCCATCTTAATGTCAACCCAGGATGAATAAACCCCTGGGTGACTAATTGGGGGGAGGTACCATTTCAATGGGAAACCAAGGCTTTTGGGGGATACGCCCTATTTAGCAACCAGCGTTTCATTTATCCTGGATTAACAGTAGGAACAAACCATCCATAACTTTGGGTCCCCAGTCACTGGCTTGAGAAACATCGAGTTTTTCGCCGGTAGTTTCTGGCACAATCAGCCCTTCGGCCTTACCAGTGTTCCCAGCCGCAAGCAGCGGCGCGCGCAGACTGGGGCAACCGGACGTGATGGTTCGAACGTTGAAGGTGATATCCACCGCCAACGCGATGATGCTGGTGGTGTAGGTAATGGCCTCGGTGATGGAGTCGCCCTGTGGGTAGTGGTAGCCCATGGGTCGTTGCACCCTAGAAGTAGTTAAGCTGACCCGATTGCATGTCCAGTGGGGGTTGTAACTGTGATATAACTATGCAGGTTATAAACCCTATGAACTATATATAATAGTAACTAGCAGTTGTCAACTGTCCAGTATGTCCAGTTATAAGTCTCATACAGTAATTGCCATGACCTATAGTGACTAGCAGTTGGTAAACCTGATAATAAGGTAGCTGAACTAACCCCGAACTAACCATGGTGAGTGTTTCCTACGGGCCGTGGGCATGGCACATCCAAGTATACCACCCATATGACATCATTGGTCATGATTCACCATTCGAAACCAGAGTGGGGTCGGATCAGCTCTTATAATCCTATCATGAACCATTGTTCTTGCTTGTGGCGGGTTATTATCATGTATCGTCAACTACCCATAAATATAATGCCCCATCTTTGCACTACTGACCGCTATTAGTCACTCCAGTTCTCTGAGGAGCATTTTCAGATCGAACCTTGGAAAATCCACAGATGGCATCGTGATTTCCACACAGAGCTATCGCTCTCAATCACGGCCCATCATGGGTACCAAAGCATGCTTTCTTCGCTCAGTCAACCATAAGAAGTTGGTGAGTGCATTGTGGCTTGCCAAATTTTGGGATCCAGCATGATTCAGCCAAACGTTCTCGTTTCTTCGTGCCGTGAGTGCATTGATTCTTGTTTTCCATGTCCCAAAGGAATTTGAAAACATTTAAGACAGCCTGAATACTATGCTTTACCCGAACGTATGCATTGAACCTCAACTCACACTTCATCCAACATCATCAAACCACTATTCCTGGTGTTTTTCAAGTCTCGTTGAATCAAAGATAGAACCAGAGGTTGGATGTCACAATAGCGGCATGTCCCTACTCTTGTGCCCAACTATGGCTTATTGTGTGAGCTTCATCATAACAAACTACCCACTATCGAGGGTAAATCCCAAATCACTTGAAACGAATCATGGCAAACAACTTTGGTATATCGGTCTTTCAACATGGCTCTCCCATTCTCCAACCATCATTGTCTGACCATGGATCCAACCATCATGGGTCATTGCCAGTTGCTTAGCACCCACGGTTCCTACCCATCCGCCATTGGGCCCCCAAACCCCGTTGATGAGACGCTGAACCGTGGGGGCTGGCGTGGTCCCGGCTTCCAGTCGATTGGCTTCCAGGTCCTTTTCGAACGCGAGGTGGTCGATGGCGATGGATGGTTGTGGATGGTGATGAGGCAGGTGGTTTCAATAGGTGAATGGCATCCATGTTATGGATGGATGGATGGATGGATGGATGGATAGATGGATGGATGGATAGATGGATGGATGGATGGATGGATGGATGGATGGATGGATGGATGGATAGCCTATTGAACAGGACTGGGATGAATGCAGGTGAATGGCATCCATGAATCATGCTCCAAACATTGCGTGGATGATCTTGTCTCAATGATTGATTGTATTGCCGGATATTGCGGAGGTCGCAAAACAATTTTGAGAAGCTTGCGGAATCCCCACATCTTTGCACACTTCCAAGATTGAACATTTAAGCAACAAATTCTCGGACTAAACATATTCTCAACAAGAACAACAACAACAACAACAACAACAACAACAACCACAACAACAACCACATCCGAACCTTTCTCTTGAAGCCGACAACACATGTGCCATCCCCAGGGCCTGGTTGTAGCCAAACTCGATGGTGAACTGATTTGCAGAACCAGTGGGAGGCACCTGCGGCAGGGTCATGGCGGCCATGGCCAGCAAAAGCGCAGCCAGGTTGAGGGGAAGTTCTCTGAATATCTTCCTGTTGGCTTAAAAACAACAGTGGACGATTGGTATGTCTCCATGACGTAGAAAAACGCGAAACAAAGCGTGAAGACAAAACGTGAAAAAACAAAGTGAAGAAAACTGTGATGTCCCTGGTGAATCACAGGATTCTGAGTGAAGGGTACAGCCATTATATACCATTCATGGTTCACCATCATTAATAATGGCATATAATGATTGTTGGTTCAGCCATTATATGCCATTAATATCAAGGGTTCAGCCATAATAATCAGGGTTGGCCATTATATGCCATTATTAACACCAGCTTCACCCTGGACCCAAGCATGGTCAAACCCACCGCACCATGGGAATGCGAATCTTGCAGGCGAAGCCGTAGATCACCCCAGGCCTTAGCGCTGCCGGGTGGCTGAGCATCAAACGACCATGAAACCATGGGTGATGTGGAACTAAGCATGGGAACTAAGAATGGTTTATTGATGGTTTTCTATGATGGTTATACCGTTATACCATATGGTTATACCATATACCATTCTACTAAGCATGGTTTACTGATGGTGATCATACTGACCAGTTGTTTTTCATCAGTGCTGAATTCATGGTGGTTCTGGTGGTCATATTCATTGCTACTGCTGCCATTTAACCAAAAGGCGGGATAAGTTGAGGTTAAATAATGGCTAACAAGTCATGAATTGGAGTTAGTGTAAGCAGCAATAGGCAGGGTTAACCACCACCAACTAGTATTTTTCTTGTAAACATTGCTCCACGAACAACCAACAATCGGAAAATGAATGTGAATGTATACATCGCTGCAAATGTACAGATCCACCTTTCATCCAACAAACCCACAAACCAAGAAAGAATCCAATTCATGGTGTCATCAAGCAATACTAAGTCACACCATTCATCATTCCAATATATTTTTCCTCTGCTGGGAGATGATTGTCACTAGTCACAATTGGTGGGCATAGTCAACAAATGGAAATAGCGGCCAAATGTGGCCGGTTACTACCAACAATAATTCAATACCGACTTGGACCAACAATAATCAACCCATTTCAGCATGGGTTCGCAACCATACCGCCTGGGTACCATCACCCAATCTTGGAGAATCCTGGCTATTTGGTCGAAGCCCAGAAGTGTTGGTCACTCACTACGTCTATATAAATCCATGATATGCACATTCATAATCCATGGCCGAAGTATCATCTGTCTGATTGTCTGTGCCGGATCCTGTACACCTAATAAGATATCCATATCGCATTAATCTCGTTCAAACCAGCAGAATGAAATTCAAACGTACAGCTTAGTAAACCACATACCAAGCACAAGCTAACAAACTAACCAGCTTTTTCACACGGTCTTTGAGCTTTCCCACGTCCACGCCAGCTGCATGTAATCCTGGCCAATCAACTCAATCAACCCTTCGCGTCAGGCTTTGCATTCAAAATGGATCGATGTGTTCAAACCTGGTGGCACTATGTGAAAACCAGGTGTTTCACTACCGACATCTCGAACTGCTTCCAGCGGACCTATACTTGACATGCCATTGGAGTCTCAAAGCTCTGTCAATGCCAGGTTGTTGCTGGTTTCCCACTGGTTTTGTTTGGGATGTTGCCATCAAAATTCATGACCTCCCTGGCGGACGGATGATCCCCTTTTGCTTGACATGGCTTTAGACTACCATTTTGGTTGGGGCACTTCTGGTAGTTCCTCGCGATGACGGTCCCTGGAGTGAGACTAAGCACCTAGGTGCTGAATACCAGCCCACTTTGGGGAGGAAATTCCTTGGCCCCCTGGCCTATAAGGATACCCGGATACCCCTCTCCTTAGCTTCCTCCCAACCACCAGCAATAGGGTTCATAAGGTGTGCTATGGCCTCACGATCCCAGGGAGGGTGGTTATCCCCCAATGATTCTCCATGATTTAAAAACCGCCAGCAACCATCATGTCAGCAGCATGTATCATTTAAGCACCAGCTTAGCACCAATGAAGTCCAAGTAACCAGCATGTAACCGTCAACTCAACACCAATTAACCATCAGTGAACAATGAATTGACCATCAATAAAACAACAATTAACCGTCATTTAAACACCAATTGACCAGCATTTTGCCATCCATTCATCAGGTATTGTGGTAACCCTTGCTGCAGAACCCCAAATCGGGCAACCGGACCATGGTCAGAACCTCAGCGCCGGAGCTGAAGAGCTGACCCCCTCCATCTCCGGCTTGGAACGGCAACGAACGGATATAGTGGTTGCACTGGGTTAAGCTAACCTGGAAGTGGAAAATCCACCATCGAAATAGCCAGTTTACCTATGAAAAATGTTCATAGGGTATAGATTGGCGGGAAAGGATGTTTCTTTGAAAGGCAATATCAAAATACATTCTATCGGTTCTATCTGGCTATGGTCATTGCCAAGTCACCAGAAGCGGCAAGCAAGTGGGTAGGCGCAAACACCAGGAATTGGACTAGTTTGGTCACTCATGGGACGTCAACACCTAGAGGACAAGGTATTGACCCACAGTCATATACGAGTTCTGTGCATGAACAACGCTGATTATATGTGTTAGTTCTATATTGGCTAGTAGGCAATGTACTGCATCAGCAAGGGATATACATCATTCTACAACAAAATGTCAACATTGTATTGTGGTCTTTCTCTGTTGCTTGAACAACAAGTTTTTCACTACAAGTAGTTATACTGTAATCGTTGTTCAAACAGAACCTGTTGATCTGTGTATGTAAGGGTGGGTTAAAAAAAAGGAGAGGTGAACAAACATGTCAACAATACAGCGGTCACCCAAGGAGTCTATGATGAACTTGAATTAAACACATTAGCAAACAGTATTTTCATGTTCCTTTTCAAGCAAACACTACAGCTACACCTCAATTAATCATAAGCATATTAACAATGAATATGTCATGTTTCAAGTTTAATAAAAAACAAACACAACACACCTATACCAATCACCGTTCCGTTTTCCATATTAAAAATCTATCACTTCAGCTTAGACTATTAGCCAGTATTCCATTTTCCACATTTAAAAACAGCTTAGACTCTCATGTCAAATGTCAGCATCAAGCGGCACCCTGCGGCTGGTAGTTGGCCAGGTGCAAATGGTGGATGTTCCAGTGGGTGCAGGGGCAGCCAACGATATGGAAAGGTGGGCAGTTGGAGGTCGATTTTATACCCCGAGAATGATGGCTTAGGATTGATCGGATTGAGTAATTTCTGGGTGAGTTTTTGAACCATATGAATGATGGCTTATGCTTGATCAGACATGGGTTGATCAGATTGAGTTGAAGCCAACTCAGCTCGGCTGACTTAGGTATCATACTCGCTCATATTCCAGGTCTGGTTAGGCTGCCATCTCAACTCCCAATCATCCGAATTACAAACGAAGGAATTCACGGAGTCAGTGACGAACGGGTTGTCTTCATTGCTAACCAACTGTATTTTACAGGCAATTTCTGCAAAGAAAGTAGTGACTTGTTAACAAATGGATCTCCCATTCAGTAACTAACGAACTACCTAACAAACCGTGTAAGGAACTAACTATGATTACAAACTGATTAACCAACTTCCCAAGTGAGTAGCAAACCACCAAACTATAAGTACTAACAAACCAAAGCCAGTGACTTAATTCACTTACAGCCACCGAGTCACTAACTACCTGAGTGGTCCACTAAGGACCTAAGCAACGACACCAACACCTGGTGTGCCCGTCCCTCTGCTGCCGCCATGGCACGTTCTTGGGCTCGGAGTTGGGTCGCGCGGGTTTGCCGCTGATGGGAATGTCAGCCTGAAGCGAGGCTGATGATGAACGTTGTCGGGTCAAACTGATATGGGTGTGGGTCAATATTAACCACCAATAATGGCTTTAATGACCAACCAAATCATAGGGAAAACAATGGTTAATGATGGGGGAACCAGGGGTACAGGGTTTTGACCCACTGCCATATGCTGGTTGGTGGTTGAACCACCCCGTCATGAAAACACGGTCAACTCATGATGAGCTGATGGTGGAAAGATGGTTCATTTGATGATCAGGAGATGCTTGGATGAAAATTGACTGATGGTGAACTGGTGGTAGTACTGACGGTCAAATTATGGTCTTACGTACCGTCTTACCAACGGTTGAAATATAGACAATTGATGGTCCTACTGACCATCTTTCGATGGTTGAATGATGGTCGTATGATGCTTTTGGGGTGGTGAGTGACGGGTAGTGCTGGCTGCTTGGTTAGTATCTGTCTGTCTGGTACTTAGCAATGCTGATTGTCCATGATGGATGTCGCACAATGCTAAAGCACAATGAATCCCCGGATTGCAAATCCAATGTAAATCCGGGCCTGTGACTAGCACGCCTCGGATTGAAAGGAGGTGTCTCGAAAGCATGAAGAATCATGTCGAAGCGTTGTTGACCATCAACCTCTACTTCATCGTTGACTATCACCATCACTGATTCACAGCCATGTAAACATCAAATATCAGGCTAAACATCATTACCCATGTGCACACAAAAACTCGTATGTGCCAAGCCACATGACTTCACCATGCTCAATGACTTCCATATCTTTCCCAAGCATCACTGCTCCATCTGGGTCCCACCTCGGCTCCTTCCACCACGTTCAGCGGGTTCACACCCACGCCAGGAGCCTGGTACCTGGCAACGAGTTGATCTCATGCTGCGCGGCGGATTGGACCTGTCTGTTTGTTGCTTGTGGTTGCACCTATAGTGGTTACATCCGTGGTGGATATCATGCTAGTGCTTAGATCCAAGAATCTATTCAGAATGTTCAGAATGGCTAGTAGTGAATATCACAGAGAAAATTTGACCTTTCATGAAGTCATCATGCTACAGGTAGGTTCACCGGAATTTTGAATTCGACAAGAATCCTTCCACCAAATCGTGTCCAGAGTTGTCATGGAAGTCTGAAGCCACGCCATTCCAAGTCCGGTGCTACCAAATAGGAAGTGCAACATGAGCCTGGACCCGTGGTGAGGCCAAAGATTCTCGCGGTCAGAAAACTCACGGATCCAATCCTTTGAAACCGTCAATGATTCACTATTGATTAAGGGTGACTCATTATCAAATCCATCAAATTATGCCACTATTGATCCTTATTTTCCACCATGATTCACCATTGCTTGGAGCTACCTTGGCGTAACATCACTGCACCTCCGTCAATCAGAACATCAGCCGCCTGAAATCCACCTGCTCAAAGTCCCACTCGTAGCCGGCAGGAGCTGTGACTCGAATGGCCTAAGCCAGGGAGATTTGCAAGGTACGGGTGAGGTAGTGGTTTAAGATACATGGCTAGAAATTAGGGGAAGGTAGTGGTTTAGATTTGTCATATCAGCAATTAGTGGCAATCACGCATTTATCATGGAATCTGATAGTAAGTAGTGAAGTTTGACAAATGATGCTCTTCCACCATGGTTGAGAATTGTTTGATCTATGGATGATTGAATAAATGATCTTACAATGGATGGTTCATCATTCTAAATGGTTAATAAAGGCTGATTTAGGGGTACCCCTATGACTTGAGAAACACCCTCATCATGTCCACAAATTGTACCATGGCAATCCATGGCAATGATTGCTTTGGGCGCCTCCGCACTCCCTGCTATGCTTCAACCGCTAGCCAACAAGCTGATCATGGCAAAAGCCCCTTCGTGGCGAAAAAAAACATGCTGAATGACTGAGTGATGCGGGTCACGGAATAAATCCTCTTGACTCTGTTTCATGGTTATCGGTTGGTTCGTCGTGATGACTTGAGGTATCTGCCAGGTGTATCTGCGATGCAACGATGACTTTGTATGGCTATTGGTAAGTCTATATACTTGGCATTTTCGCACGGTATTCAACTTGATCGTTTGGCATCACCCCCCGTGAAATCAAACTAGCCGCGCTCAACTGTGCTCGATCAAAATCAATCTCATCCTTGGCGATCATCAATCATCATTACTGGTAGGCGGTTTCAACCTCAATGAAAACTATGCCTGTCGACCAACCATTTGTTAAGAATTACCAGGGAAAACAAACATGTCTAAAGCCACCAACCGCCATTATCTGTTCATATCTGTTCACCATCCTTGGCGATCGTCAATCATCATCATCATCATCATCATCATCATCATCATCATCATCATCGATAATCATTATCAACCATCAACCATCGTTATCAACCATGGTTGACGGTCACCCCGTATTTGGCTATGACCTCACAACTCGACCAAATCCACCCGTGGCACGGCCTGTGTGGTGGGAAAGCTGGCGATGATGGGCAGCACCGTGATGTCTGCGGGGGGAACCTCGGCGTACCGGTGATTTGTGCGTGAGTGAAAGCGAAGTGATTGAGAGAAAGATCTATGGGATTGCTTGGATTTATAGTGATGGGATTGCTTTGTTCAAGATCAATAGGATTTTGTATTTGCTTGTGATGCTGTTCTTTTGAACATATCATGTGTTCATAGGGTTGATTATGATTCTGAGAATAAAACATATTTTGCTTTATGTGTTAGATTTTATGATTGATCAAGCCAAAGCAGAAGGATGATGGTTCACAATGTTTTGATATATGTGATTGCATAATTTACTAAATAACGACTCAGTGAGGCGAAGGTGGAAGATTGATTTTGTGGGTATCCACCGTTATCACCCCTCTCAAGACTATCGACCATTGATAAACCACTTTCAACCACAACTATCAACAATTATCAACCATTATCAATACTTCATTCGGTCATCATGAGTTAATCATTGAGATTTTGATCAACCATTGATCACTAATCACTCACAATCAATAGGTTCATGATCATGATTCATATCCAACATGATCAACCATGATCAACCACTACATACCATGAACCATTAATTGACCATTTAGTAACCATTATCAACCCTTGTCCATTATCGATCATTCATCAACCATGATCATGGTTGTTAGCCACTATCAACCACTATCAACCGTTGTTAGCCACTATTAACCACTACTATCAACATGATCAACCATGATCAACCATCATCAATCATTCTCAATCAGCGAGCTTTCCCCAAGCATTCTCACCACGGCACCCGTTCCGAGTTCCCCCAACCGAACCCGTGGTGGGTCGCGAGGTGCTGAAAGACACCCCGAAGTTCCTGTGGCAGCGACGAAGATGGCAACGAAGAAGGGCAGTCAATGGTTGATTAATGGTTGGAATAATTAAGGTATGGTTGAAATGGTTCATGGCTAAATAATGGCTAAGTAATGGCTAATGGTTGATAAATGGTTGATTAATGGTTGGTAATGGTTCAACAATTCCGTATAGAATGGCTGATTGAGGGTTGAAAATCCTTCACCAAGATAATGGTTGATCATGGTTGATCATGGTTGATAGTAGTGGTTAATAGTGGCTAACAATGGTTGATAGTGGTTGATAATCATTGATCTAGATTGATAATGGTTGACATTTTTCGGATAGGAGTGGTTAAAAGTGGTCACTAAATGGTTGATAATGATGCAAAATGGTTGATAATGGTTGATAATGGTTCATACATAAGGGGCAGAAGGGTTGACTCATGATGGTTAATAATGTTTAATCAATGGTTGCCTGAAGGCTAGTGAATGGTAGATGAATGGTCTTGAATGATGGTTCAGTGATGGTTTAATAGTGGATGATCATGGTGAACAAATGGCCAATTAGTGGCTGGTTAGTGGCTGATTAAGGCTTAACTAATGGTGGTTAGTAGTGCTTACTAGTGGCTGCTACTGATTAACAGCCATGCTTAATCATGATGGTTAATGAATGGCTGATTAGTTGTTGATAAATGCATAATTAGTGGATAAATGCTAAGGAGGTGGACAATTTTTGACTGGTGATGGTGAATATTTGTTGGGAATAGTTGATTGGTGATGGTGGTAAATGGTTTATCAGTGATTGATTAGCAAAATGATTTGTACACCTACAGTAAACAAGGGTCTACGTCAACCATATTGTTTCATAATCCTGGATGATAATGGTGAAATAATGGTTCGAAAATGGTTCAATACTGGTGCCTGCATGATGGTTTATACTGGTTCATTCTGTGCCAATAAAGGTTAATGAACTATGCTGGTTGCCAACCCTTAATGTTGGTCAAAGATGGATTCAAAATGTTGATATGGATTAGCGTTGGTTGTTAAGGATGTTGCAGTTCATAAGTCCGAATGCTGGCTGTAAGTTCTTACTACGTTTGATTTCTGAGGACAGGCACCAACAATAATGATGATGAATACTGGTTGATGATAGTGAGTGTCAATTGATGATGGTCACATTGCCTAAAGATTGTTGCTAATAATGGTCAATCATGGCCAATACCTTAGTGATAACTTGTGAGAATTGATGGTTAAGATTGGCATTTGTGTACCCTGTATCAACCAGGATTGACAATCTAATCACCATCGCAAAGAGCGAGTATATAGCAGCTGGATATTCACCATCTATCCACCTGTTCACCGTTTATCAACCACCTATCACTTCTTCATTAGCCAGCACACAATGAATTAACCAGCCTAGAATAGCAATCCATTGGCCAGCTGATTGAGCATCATTAGTCATAATGTCACCAGCTATCAGCCATCTTCTCACCAAATATGAACCAGCTATGATGCATCTACGCCGCATCTATCAACCACTTAGACAGTAAATGACTACCAACTACCAGCAGGCCATTGGTCACCACAAACTAATCAGCTACTGCTGATCTATGAGCCATGGTTGGATATCGTACCCATGTCTATTTGCAACAATATGCAAATATATATATATATATATGTATATAGAGGAATGCATCTACGTGAATCAAGAAAACAAAAATAACTATATATATATATGCAAAGCCACATATTTATAAATAAATAAATAATAAATAAATAAAACAATACATAAATAATTACAGATGTATATATAAATGTATTAACAATATGTGCATGTATATACGTATATATATGTATATATATATATATATATATATATATGTAAAAAATGTGTATACTGTATACACATATCTACATTGAAACAAATCTGAATATATACATAAATATTTTTATAGATATATGTAGTATGCATCAAGAAAAAAACATCACTAAACATCCACCAACCAACATCGGTCAACGTCAACCCACGGGCCCTGCAGCTGCATCTTGGCTCACCCTGATGGCATGCTCTGCAGGTACATTCCCCAGGAGGTGTCTGCTCCTGCAGGTACCTGGGTGAGGGGTTACGTGGTAGAGAGCCTGGCCAAACCCATGGTTTTCCCATCAAATCCGATGGTTTTCCTAGAAAATCCCAGGAAACCTGTGGGGGTTCGTAAGAGTCAAACATGATGATGGTCATTGTGTTGGATGGTCATTTTTTCTTTAGCTGAGTAGTAGGTCTCAGAAGAGTGAAAACGATGGTCACTAGACTGTTTTTTAAATGAAGCACGATCATGCTTGAGTGAAATGATGGTCGACAATCTAATCAAGTGGATCATGTAGCGAAGAACAGCAGCGAATGATTCAGCAGGGATGAAAATAGATGAGGCGATTGGGTTTAAGGAATACATCAGAAATCAGTTTCACATCAGCTACTTCCTGTAGCAAACAGCAACACTTTGATATACTGTACATGGTACAGAATCAACACTTGATCATTATCAACAGCTTGACATTCCTTGATGGATGATTTAATTCTAGTATTCAGTTGAACTCTTCTACATCTTCTACTGTTTGTTACTATTCCCTGTAGTCAACCTTTGGAAAATCCCCTGGTTTCCCCATAAAATCCTTGTTGGTTTCCCTATAAAGTAAATTAATAATCCCAATTCCCATAGTTCCCGTAAAACCTTGGGTTTCCCATAAAATCCCTGGATCCTATAAAATCCCATGGAAAATTCTGAGGTTTCCTGAAAAACCTACGGTATCCTACGATTTCCTTTTAAAGTCCATTAACATACCATGAAAAACCTAATTTTCGCCCCATGAAATCTCATGGTTTCCCTA
>VSDK01010480.1:72582-127447 GCA_009767595.1 Symbiodinium kawagutii | reverse complement strand
GATTGTTGGATTTCCATGGCTGTCTTGCACTCTTTTTTTCGGATCCAAAAGCAACGTTAGCCATGCCCGCCCTCAAACCCCTCCCCAGGCCTTCCCAGAGTTTCCGCAAGCAACGTTCGGCTACTCGGGCTCGGGCGCGCCGCCCAAAAACGACATAAGCACGTTCGCAAAAATATCCCCAGGCCTTTGGAAAGCAAGGCTTGGTCACCCTGGCTGCGGCATTCCAGATTGTTGGGTTTCCATGGCTGTCTTGCACTGTTTCTTTGGGATCCAAAAGCAACGTTAACCATGCCCGCCCTCAAACCCCGCCCCAGGCCTTCCCAGCGTTTCCCCAAGCAACGTTCGGCTACCCCGCTGCGATCCCCCGAGTCCTTGCGACCCAGGGGGTCGGCGGCAGGGGGCGTAGCCCTTACAATATCAATAGGTGTGGAAGTTTAGCAACCAAGCAACACTTATTATCACATCTTATCAACATGGTGGTCATGATAAACTTGATCATGATGATCATGAACATGAGGATCATCATCATCATCATCATCATCATCATCATCATCATCATCATCATCATCATCATCATCATCATCATCATCATCATCATCATCATCATGTTCAGCTGCCACAGAATAACTATCAGCAGCATGAATGAAGACCGCCTGAAAGCCACATCCAACAACCATCATCAGCCGGGCGCTCCCTGCCCTAGGCCACCTCTGACCTAGGATACCATCACCCGCCATGGCAGCGCGGCCGGATCCAGCTGCGGAGCCCCACCAGTCATCCAGCTGCGTGCGAAGGTAACTGGCTGCGTTGGTCACTTGCACTTCGAAGCCGTAGAAGGTTTGCCTGGCACAGGTAGGGGGCCATGGGTTGGTCAACCTTCAACTGATGCTTAATTAATCTAATGAAATAGCTGATTAGTGGTTGATGACAAGGCATAATAACCAACAACACTAGGGACTATACCAACTATGGCTATGGGTCAACGCCAACCAACCAAAAAATGGGTAGGGAAACATATGGAAGCATCCCAACAGTTGGACGAACTGAGACTGGTCATGGCCATGTGAACAGCTGGGGTACAGGGGACCCACAGCCTCCTTGTAGAGTGCTGATGTGAACAACAGGACTTTAGGCCAGGCAATGCATTGTCAAAATCAGTTGGATGTGAATCAACACCTTGCTTAATCACTTGTTCAACATCCAAACGTCAAAAACAATTGTCGCAATCACAAAACATTCACAAAAACAATTGTTCAATCACCTTTAACCACTGGTCAACAAAAATCTACATGACAATCAATTCCAGTCGCTTACTAGCCAGCTGCTCACCAAGCTGGCAACTAGGCACCATCTGAGCGGTATCTACATAACAGGGTGATTTTGAGGGGGAGATTACTAAATAAATGGTGGTTGGGGACCCAAGAAACGGTTGGTTTCTTATTATAAATGAGTAATATATTGGATGATTTGGGGGGACCCTTATTTTGAGAAACGGCCAAATATAGCCCATTTGCTGGAGAGCATCAATCCCAAATGCTCAATGTATGGTATATTTACCTCTACATTTGGTGTCATTTCATAGTTAATTAAATGCAAGCAACTGTATCATACATGGACCATTTGGGAATCATGTTGTGGCTGTATTTGCTCAGTACTGTGACTGTCGTTAGTTATGGTAAGTGAGTATGAGTACACTTGGCTGCAATATGGCTCGGATGATCAGCCGGAACCCACGGGAATGAACCAAGTGGCACTGCTAGCGTTCATCGGTGATTGATTTCTTCGATTTCCCATGAGATCCCAGGTAAATCTATATGTATCACTGTATCACTAGGTAGTGAGTAATTATCTCCCATGCGTCAACACGTTCAGTATTAATTAATGTGTATCACTGGGCTGGATGGTGGGATAAACTACATTGCTCCTGTTTGTTTTAACCACCATTAGGAACCCATCAACAGTGTCGGGAAATGTATCAATTTGAACGTTCTCTACAACTCATGAAATGTTCACTTCAAGATTTGCAATTCCAGTATCACTGGATTTTCACAGCTTTGATACCTGCTTCCATTCGTGAAAATGGAGATGAAAAACGTTCAGTATCACTAAAAAAGATTGCAAACTTGATCAATCTTGCAAAGATGCAACTTTGCACACTTCTTTGCACTTGTTGATGATGATGTTTGCCCGAAATTTAATTTCTGTTTGCATACACCAAACTGTTCAACTCACATATCCTCCTATGTCCACCCGGACTGCGAGTCCGCTCCCGCCGTCATTCCTTTTCCAGCATAGTTTCTCAGCTCTCATCAGGCATGACAGCATCCGTCCTCCATCCCGTACCATCGCCAGAATCAGACAGCTGCCAAACAAAGATGTTTTTCTCACCCCCGACCTGAGGATTTGCAAGTATCTCAACTCGCACCGTATATTCTGTAGGACCCAATTGAAGTGCTGAAAGGAGTGTGAAGTTTTGACAGTTCAGAAGCATAGGGTATCCAGCATGGATCATGTGTGCAAATCTGGGTAAGGGTCCGGTCACCGCTTTGTTTCTGCTGGAGGCGAAATCAAAAGTCTTCGCAATCCCATCATCGCTTTCAGGGTTGTTGTGTTGTAGCGCCGTCAGCTGCAGTTTCACAACTTCAGTTGCACTTCGACCTGCTTCTGGCATTGCATTCTTCCAAGAGATCTCCGAAAAGAAGGCCGAGAACTGACGGCCCAGGACGAACATCAACGCTAGCAGTGCCAGTCTGACCCGCAAGACCCGGGCCATGGCGAAGGCAAAAAGGACACTGCAAAGCTTTAGTGGTGAATGAGGAAATTGCTCATATATTGCAGATTGTAAAACGATAAGAATTGACCATAGTGGTACCCATAGCCATCCCAAGCATAGCTGTCGTTTGTAGAAAAAAGCAGGTACAGCACTGATATTGCCAACCTGTATTTTTCTGAATACTTAGCAACGCTGTGGGAGGATCTGATTGTCCTTTACACTTTGGTGGCAATATAGGTGGGATGCTCCCTGATATGTAAAGGAGCGGACGGCCTCTCTTTGCACATGCATCCTCGTGCCATGCGCAAGGCTCATGTTTAGACTCTGAACGAACAAAAATCGAAAGTTGGTCTTCATTTCATGCGCAAACGTTGCAGGCTGCTTCACTCTAATCTCAGCTTGAAACGAAAGTCAGAACGGTATCAAACCAAGTATCAGGGTGCATTGTTGGTTGTCCTGGATAGTGACCACCAATAGATCATATGCTGAAAATAGCAATGGTTCGGAACTAAGACTAATCATTGGGTTCCATGATTGTTCCTCTCCCCATGATTATAGGCACAATTCGTTCACCGTTGATATCCACCCATTACTCTCATTCTTGGGAGTTCCAAACTAGAATTGTGCAACTGTTCATCGCAAAAGCTGACGTTTCTATGGACCTCCAACTGGTTTGGGTGCCTTTGGTACCATATAGCACGAATGGACAGACTCAAATAGAGTCCGGCTGTTATATTTATATGTCAGAACGAAAAAAAAGGAAAATCATATTGCTGGTCACAGGGTGATCATGAAGCAAAGGCCAGATGATCGTTTGGACCGGGGAAAGCAAGGAGCTGCTGAATTGAAAATACTGCTAATCAATGATGATGATATACATAGATAACAATCAACCCCTTCTCAACAGTATCATGGCTATAATTCTCACTACATATCAAGACTATAATTATGATTACATATCATAGATAGGAATCATGATGTCCAATAGTAATTTCAACACATTCCCCATGACAAATACCTTTCTTCGCATCTAATATGTCAGCCAGGCTTCCATGCTACCCATCTATTGGCGTAACACGTTGAGCTCCAGTTGGTTGGCAATGAAGAAGGGCCCAGCCATGACGCTTTAAAGGCAGCAACGGCAACCAATACTTTGAACGGTTCATGGTGCACCTAACGAGGCCAATCCTAAAGCGCCATGGTACCGATGATGGCATGTGTTTTACCAGTGGCTTTTGGGGGACCGCCCAGAAGCAACGACGGCAGCTTACCGGTTTTGCACTGTACTCCTCCTGTAGATCAACTGGACTGCTGATTTATAGTATCAAAACGAAGCTCAAGGAGACAAGATTCCAAGAATCTACAAAAAACAGGTGAAGGATCCACCATCTCACTAGTGATGGCAAGGCATGTGTGTATGACATTACTGTCACGACATCATCATCATCATCATCATCATCATCATCATCATCATCATCATCATCATCATCAAGAGCAACAGCCACCATATCCAGCCTCAGGAGACGTCCCGTCGTGGAGATCTTGGCGCGGTTGAAGGTGAGCTCGTCCACACTGGGCGGCATGCTGCGTCAGCCCGGCAGGGGATCATGTTGGTACTGACATTGCCAAGCCATGACTGGTAACCTGCCTGAGCCCCACCAAAAATGTTAATTTTTTACTACATTTTACTGGTAGACCATTGGTGGATTCCTGGGGGTACCACGTCATGGCTTGGCACATGCCCAAGTGGGTGAGCCACTTCAAAGTAGTGGATCTCGTTGCTGTCTTCAGCAGCTCAGCAGATTGGTGAGGCTGGTGTTTCTGGGACTAGTACTTAGTCGACGCTGCAACAGCTAATAAAGCGTCAGGGTTGATCATGTGCCACCTAAGAAATAACCCAACACTTTTGGTTGTATCACCTACACTTGACACCAGGAGACCACCTGTGCAAGCAAAGCAACACCAACCATCCCCACCCAGTGGTCATGGCTGTTGCTGCCTACCTATTGTACCCACCAGGTGTCCGCACGAGGTAGGAGCTCCAACGCAAGGAATCAGCACTCCGGTAGGTAGCGGTTGCTGGCAGCCGGTGACCCATGGGCTGCACTCATTGCCATAGACTGTTAGTAAGATTGTGAATATTGATGGTTAATGACTCTAATCAACTACTAATGGTCATAATGTTTAATTAATGGTCCAAATTCATGACTAATGACTAAAAACCCAAGTAAGAATCAATGATGAAGAGCCCTGGTTTGATGCCCTGCAAGCTAGAGACAGACAGCATTTTGTTGATACAGTTTTCCACAGCGGCTTTCCACAGAACCAGGCTACCAAAGAGTGTTGGTAAAATAACCGAACCAAAGAACAAAGTGGCAGCCAATCAACATAGCTTGGAATTCGCATATTGCCTTGTTCCATGGTTGATTAATAGTGCAAGATCCATACTAATGAACCGCCATTGGTTTTCCCACCAATCGCTGGTGATTTGCCATCAAATAAAGGGGCTTATAATATGCAGGCCGTGCACTCTGCATCTGCCCGGTAGAGTCTCAAGCATTGGGCAACTGGATTTATGAATATTGACCGATCTGTGCCTCAACTCTCAGGTACAATCATCACAAGTATGATGATGCTGCTGCTGCTGATGATGATAATGACGATGATGACGATCCTGCTGCTGCTGCTGCTGATGATGATGATGGTGATGATGATGATGATGATGATGATGATGATGATGTTGACGACGACGAAGATGAAGGTGGTTATCATACAGAGGTAGATTGCAACTGTTAGGTTCTGCATCTTGAAGTCAGCAAATCAAGCCGGCAGTACCGTTCCACGTCCCTCAGGGATGTAGTACAGGTCATTGAGCGGTGCTGCTGAGCAGTACCTGTGATGGCAAACGAAAGGCCATGAGGATAGATGGCTTATGATCGCTCGTGATTGCCACTTGCATATATGACAGTATCTGATACATCTATACATTTGAAAGATACAGAGTTTTTGTGGGGATTGAATCATGGCTTATGATGGCTTGGGATGAATTCTGGCTACATATGGCTATGTAATACTGTCCAAAAACGGTTTAAACTATTACTAGTAGCAAGGATTGTCAGCTGTTGACATACCCATCATCTGGATACTTTTTGTCACAACTAATCACTGGTTCCTCCGCAGGTTTGATGAGTCCCTCTCAACCCACTGTGATGGCCGATAAGCATCCAATGTCGGCTGGGGGTTGTGAAACTACCAGTTTGATGTGGCTTGCTAAACCATTAGACTTCATAGGAAAGCAAGGCAAAAATGGATGGTTCAACCCACGGCAAACCGTGAGGTCTCTCCCAGGGCAATGATTGCTAATCAATGGCTCCTGATTGGATTTCATACCCAACCAGAATGGCAAACATAGCGTTCCTAACAACCACCTTGCAATGATGGTTGAGACCACGAGGATCGAAAAGGCCAGTCTTGGCCAGAACCCGCAGCAGCGCGGGGATTCCCAGAAAGGCTACCCTCAGGGAGAATGGGGCTGGTTCACGTGTGTTGCACTGCTACAGGCCACACTACTTTTGCATCCAGTGAATCCACACAACACCACACGGGCATAAAAAGAATTTAGACATTTTTTGGACGACATACTCAGACATGTTTGTTTTTGATGCTAATATAGATTCTTGGAATACCCAAAACATATCATAGGATCGATTCAGGGTCATGTATTGTTGCAAACTCCTTGCGCTAGTTATCCAAAAAAATATTGAAACCATGGGCCACACGTGAGCAGGACTGGCAATTCAAAATAGAGTCAATATAGAATGAGCTACTGCAACATTGAAGTCTCGGCCAATGTTAACCATGATGCCCCACAAGTCACCACCAAACCTTTCACACCTCGCACGGCGTCATGATCCGCCGGTGAAACACAGCAGATACGCTCCGCTAGCGCCGGAGGCTGCTGACGATGCGCGGGGACACGAAGGCCCCGCTGCGCAGGGCTTCCTCCAGGATAGGCATGGCCAGTTCCCGTCGACCGCGGCGCGCCGCCTGAAGCAGAAAGAGCTCCAGGGACTGCTGCGGCACGGTGGAGCAACCGGCGTCGCTGATGAGCCGCGCGGCCGTATCCAGGTCACCGAGCTGTAAGGAACCGCTCAACAAGGCCTTGAAGCAGCTGAGATCGGCTTCATATCCGGCAGCTAACATCTCTTCATAGATTTGGAAGGCATCACTGATCTCACCTTCCGAGGCGCAGATGCACAACATGCTGCTGTAGCCTTGCGAGTCAACCTTGAAGCCGAACCTCAGCAGCGGGGCCTTCAGAGGTGACGTTTCCGTTCATCTATGCAACCATGCAGCCTACAAGGTGGGCCCCCAGCTGTTAGCTAATTACTAGAGTGACTGCAGCTATGGTAGAAACAATCAGTTTGTTCAACGTCAAATCTTCACCAACCAGTGGGGCCCTTGGACCTCACCATCCCTCCACCATTCCCATCAGCCGGTCGCCCAGGCACTTCCTGGGCATCTCCCGGAAGATCTGCTTGGCTCGGCCCGTGTCGCCCTGGCGTCCGTAGAGCCGCACCATGGTGGCCAGGCTGCTGCTGTTCATCAGCCCGTGGCGCTGCATGTCCTGTAGCAGCTCCTCTGCCAGGACCACCAACTGACGTCCACAGGCCACCTCCAGGACTGCCTAGCGGACCAAGGTGCTTGGTACCAAGGGGGTTGAGGGGGTTATGAAGGGTTAATATGGGTGAATGATTCATGGTTGGGAGTGTGATTTTTTATGATGGTTGATGATTTATCATGGCTGACGATTCATGATGGTAGGAGTGTGATTCATGATGGATAATGGTTGGACTAATGATTCATCATGGATACTGGCGATGAGTGGGAAGCTGTACAAGGTCGATCCCCGGTTATAAGTTGTCGAGGAGTTGGGCACCCCCAATCGTTAGCGATTCGTTGGAGTCTCAAGGTTAACAGCTGGGTAACTGCCAGGTAAATGGTAGGTCTAAGTGTAGTTGAATAGCCTAGTATCTCGACATTGATGACTATTGGAGTTTGATCATTAGCATAATTATCTTACCATTGCCATCCATTTTCACGTAGCACTCTAGAGAGTGTCATTTCACTCTACCATTGACATATAATCACTGTAAATGACCGTAACGGTAGCACTGGCTTGGAAGTGCACCCCTACGGCTGGTAATGGCAGTATGCTACGGGAATCAGGTCACCTACCTTCTTACAAATGATTTACCATGGCTCTATCCCAGGGAACTAAACCCAGCTGCGCATCCCAGTAGGGAACGGAAGTGTTGGGTGAAGTGATATACATAGTCACAACCAAAGATATCTGTACATAGCAGAATCGGACTCCATTGATCAACAACAACAACAACAACAACAACAACAACAACAACAACAACAACAACAACAACAACAACAACAACAAAAAAACGAAAACAACGAAAACAACGAAAACAACGAAAACAACAACAGCAACAACAACAACAACAACAACAACAACAACAACAACAACAACAACAACAACAACAACAACAACAACGACAACGACAACCACAACCACAACCACAACCACAACCACAACAACAACAACAACAACAACAACAACAACAACAACAACGAAAAAACGAAAACAACGAAAACAACGAAAACAACGAAAACAACAACAGCAACAACAACAACAACAACAACAACAACAACAACAACAACAACAACAACAACGACAACGACAACCACAACCACAACCACAACCACAACCACAACAACAACAACAACAACAACAACAACAACAACAACAACAACAACAACAACAACAGCAACAACAACAACAACCACATCAACAACATCGGAGTGTTGAAGATTGGTAGCATACATACATGTGTATATCGAGATATATGAGCGGGTACAAATGCATGTAGATGTAGAAGACATACATTCTCTCTATGTAGCAAAATGATGTCATCTTTGTATGTATCTACATGTGGCTCCTGAACAAGCACCGTATCAAATGAAAGCTAGGTAAACCTAGTCATAATTGTTCATGGTGGTTGATGCGCCCAGTTTACCTGTATAGCTACCCGCAAAACCATAAATCCCACCCTTTCCGGTACCTACCAGATGTGGTGGTTTCACTATCAAATTTTCATGCTAGCAATTTTCGCTTGCGCGACCCCCCGGCTGTACGATTTACCATCTTCCGCGCTGTGGATACGTTGTAGGAGTTGCCCATCTCACAATCTCAATCCCCAAACTTAAACCCATCATTTCCCCACCAAATCACCAACCAAACAGCGCTAATCTTCTCCCATTTTTTCGGTGACTGCCCCTCTTGAACCTGGCAGCTCAACAGCACCGTGGGCACCTGGAAGGTGGCGAAGTCGGGGCGAATCTGCTGCCGTTGCACCGGCGACAGCAGCTGCACGCTGCTCTCCAGGTCGCCCTGCAGCAGCTGCGCACGGATGAGGCTGCCGTAGGTGGACGAGTCAACCTCCACGTCGGACAAGATCATGTCTCTCAGCACCTGGGATCTTCCAGGGTCACCCTGGGATTTTTGCTTAGGGTGGGCTTTCATATATGGTCAGTTTAGAAGGGTATTTATGATAAAAAACAATGATAAGAACAATAAGTGGTGAATAATTTCATAATATTATTGGTTAACACATTTGTGAATATGACTATTGATAATTAAGCAATCATTTAATAATAGAAACAAAAAACAGCCATTATGAAAATTGACAATCATTTAATAATAATAATAATAATAAAAATAATAATAATGATTGGTTGTTTATAATGGTTAGTGATAATTTTATAAATGGTTAAGGTGAATACTAATGGTATTCTATAATAATTGATTATTGATTATCCATTGACTGTAATGATAAATCAACTGTAATTAATCTAAAATGGGTTTTATCAATTAATGATACGCAGGATAACCAACAAGGGAAGAATAACCAACAGTAATAGTGATGATTCGATGATAGGATAATTTAATAATAATAAGAACCAACAGGGGTCTCAGTAATGGATAATAGTAGGGAATAGTAAACAACAACGAGAGCACTATGCTTTCAATTAGGCTCGAGGTGCCTAAATTCCTGGGAGGTAATGGTTAACTATCGGGGAAAGTCACAAACTCATGGTCAAACAACTACTACATTGTGGTTTCTCAAGCATTCTCAAGCCACCGTGGGAACCCCAAAGTTATTGCTTGGTTTATTGCTAGAAATGAATAACAAGAATGGATGATGCCTGCAGGGGTCCCCTATTTTGTAAAACCACCAGATAGGCTGAAAATGCTTGGATTTCAGTTGTCACCACCTCAGGGTGTCGATTTGTTTTGCCAACAACTACTTATCCAAGCTGTTGTAGTTCCAGTAAATCGATGTGGGGATGCATCGATCTTGCTGATGTCAATGGTACTGGGCCGTGCTAAATCGAAAGTGTGAAGTCCCACCAGGGTGATTGATGGATTGATCATACGTACTCAGAATAGTTCATGATTGCTGATGTTGATTGATAGTAGCTCATTGAAACTGTTGATTTTGACTCTGAGTAGGTGTTGACATATGAAGAATGGTTGGTGATAATCACTCGACATAAACCACAATTTGACTTGTTCAACTGTCGTGTAGGCACTATTAGCCATCATTAATCAACACACATTCATCTATCATAATCATAATTAATCAGTTTTAATGCTGAACTATCATTATTCAGCACTAAGATAATGAGTACATCGAAAGGTTGTTTCTCAAAATAGGGGACCCCTCAAATCATCCAATCTTAACCATTTGTAGCAACAAACCAACCATTTTTGGGGTACGCCTATATTTAGAAACCACCATACTGACGATGGTTCATTGCTTATAGCGGTTGTCCAACGCCAGCACTTGCCCCACTGGATCCAATGGATCCCACTGAGTTCAGCGCTTCCATGGCACGGTCCACATCCAAGGACTTGCACAGAACGGAAATCAACGCGTGGTACATCGGCCTCGCTTGGAACAAAAAAATCATGGTGAAAAACCATGGGGATCGTGCACAAATAATTCGCCATAAACCACCAATGAACCACCAACACTGACCTTCAATTGACCACCAATTCACCATGAATGGATCATGAGTGGAGCTTCAATTGACCACAAATTCACCATCAACGGAACATCATCAACCACTACACTAACCAACTATTCACCATCAACCACCAGTTCCCGTTGTTGGGTGCCCCAAGCACTGGCCCCCCACATTCGTCACCAACGAGCTCCGTGAACCCTGGCCTGGAATAATCCAGGTCGATCTTGGTGGCCTGGCAAAAAGGAGCCGCGGTGAGGGCCAGGTGGGGCCAGGTAGCCATCCCAGGCCAGGTATGGTTGAAAATCAGCAAATTTGTTGGTGATTTTGATGATCTTTGAGGTTAAGCACAGGTGATTTTGATGGTTTTTAGGGGTTGAAGGATTATTGGGTTGGTATGGTTGTTATGGATGGTTTTGTATTGAGCACTGGCGATTTGATGATTTTAAGTTGAAGGATTGTTGGGCTGACGGTTTCGTATGATTTATGGTTGGTATTTTCAACTGGCATGGTGATTGATGCTTTTGTATTGAGCACTGGTGATTGGATGATTAAGGGGTAAACTTCTTTCCAGCTACTATTGTTGCCTACTATCCCCAAAAGTTGAGCACTATTTGCCATAGTTAAGTATAGAACATGTAACACATTTGGAACCACCAACCAGGTTTTTGTTCTTTTATATTGTTCTGAGTCAGTTCATGAATTTCTTTACAAAGCAAATATTTCAGAAACCATGTTTTATCAGGCTGTAGTTCAGCTACCCCGTATGGGTACTGTGGTTCTACCATGGTTGTGGAAACCACCAAGTCATCCACCGCCAACCACGACGCCAGGCAGTTCACCTCGCCTGGTACAGATCCCAAAGTTCCGAAACTTCGGAAGCTTTAGCGAGGCGCAGCGTTCGCAAGAGCAGTGAAGGAGCCTGGCTAAATTGTACAGCCTCCTGGGGCGGAGAATGGTAGGGCCTTGGTTGTGCGCGAGTCATAGTGGGTGCCCCAGTAGGTCATTTAAGATTCCAACTAACTAGTAAATAGGTAGTACATTTTACTTGTATATGCATATTCCAGTAAAATATTCCAGTAACAGGTCAAATGGGCACCATTAAAACAGCTAGGTACAGGTACCATCAGCCTTCTAGTTCGCTTGGTGACATATATCAACTCACTGGGAGGCCCAGCTTGTACCACCAGGCTTAGCCATTGATCTGCAGCCTCAATCAAGAAGGTTGAACCCTCGTTGACCATCATTAATCAGGCTGATGTCAGGGGCACCGGACCCCTCAAAGTACCAACCAACCACCCCGTCACCACCCCATGTCATCCCCTACCGGGCTCCTCCCCAAACTCTCGGAACGCTGCAGCGGCGCCCGCGAAATCGTCCCTTTGCTCACAGCTGAGCACCTGGGGAAAATCAACGGATACATGGCATGGCTCTCGATAGGCCAGCTATCAAACCAAATCCAAACAGCACATGTATCAAATATCAATGGTCGGGGGCCACATGTATTAGGTATCAATTTCTCAAACATAAATGGTTGAGGACCCACAATATACATCTACATTTCATGACATGTTAGATTCATTCTGCTTACATTTCCCATCTCTTTGAAAGAACATGCTCCTGCATGTCCAATCACGATGGTTTGCAATAGGACGTTGAGCTGTGATTCTTCTCTTCGAGGGAAATATTGATTTGCCTGCATTATTGGTTCCTGCTCTTCATCTTCCTGTCATCACAAAGCAAAGATTTGATGCAACAAGCCTGATACTTCATTCTTGACCTTCATTGATCAACCAGCCGATTAAGCATGATGAACCAGCTTCGTACTCGTCACTACTCAATCAAGCGTGCAGGTCAGATCATTTCATTCCTCATGAGTATGGTAGTCCAACCACTTGTACAACCAGGACCAGCCATAAGGAACCACACATAAGAGCTACTCACCCGGAGTTGGTTTTCACCCAAAGTTGGTCATCACATGCCGTCACATGCCACGAAAAATAAATGTGTAGACAAAATGAATGTCACTAAGAGCTTGTATGCTTTGCTTATTGGTATGTAACATGAAATTACCATCGGTCATATACATATGCCACTAATCATGTATTTTCTGTGTATACCATCTGGTACGATAGCTGCTCTTGAAATCTCTGGTTCCCCCATCATTCACCATTGGTTTCCCTATTATTGTTGGTGAATCCTCCATTGGTTGGTCGGCTAATATAGACCCAGCTCGCCATATATAGCAAGTACATCTCCTAAGTTGATAGTTGTTATCCCATTATTAATCATTGCACCAGCTAGTTATTGATGGTCAATATTGATCTGTATTGTTCCTAATTATACCTGGTTAGTGGTTTTCAACCCCTATAAAAAATATGCTCCTCAACCAACCAACTGTATCCAATTGTTAATAACTACAACTACTAGTAAAAATAACAAATGCGAATCAAACCACCAACCAAATACCCAATGTAACAAGAATTAACCAGCCATCTCTAGGGCTATAGTGTATAAGATGGCACCTATGGTACTAGACTAACCAACCGATAACCATGGTGCCATCTCTTCGCATCGTCACGGCACCGTTTTGCAAAAGGTCTCCTCTCGGAAATTGGCCCTCGGTGGAGCCAGCGCAGTGGAATTCACGGACGCCTTGGCCGCCTTCCGACGCCAGAGGTGTAGAAGCGAGAAATGGAAAAGCACGGGGAGGACGACACCTGGGCAACGGATCAAAAGTCGTAGATTGGTGAAGTGATGGGCTGGTTGGTGGTGATTGGTTGGTGATTAGTTGGTGGTGAATTTCTGATTGGTTGGTGGTTGCTTGGCGGTTGGCTGGTGGTCAATGGGTGCTTAACTAGTCTTAAATTGGTGACTTGATGGTTAACTGATGGTACTTTATTGATTGACGGTTAGTTTGTGGCAAAATTGTTTACTATAGAATCAATCATCACTGGTTAGTGGATGAAATTTCATCCTTTGAACTGCTGTTTATCAAACTAGTTGACTTCTTGACAGTATTGTCGTGGTACCGGTATGGCTAATAAGTCAAGTATTGATGGTTACTTCTTGGATTCTCACAACTAAGGCAATCCCAAATCCTGGCTGATAATGGTTAAACAACCATAGTCCACTTTGGCCAATGCATGGCTACATTCTGCTTTCTATTGGTAAACAGCTGGTTGATGTTTGGAAATTTCATGGATGAAGGATTGCTAATGGGGCTCACAAGCTGAAGGTGGCAACGAACTGTTAAGCAATCGCTTCAAAACATCCAAAAAAAAAAAGCATTATTGAAATATTCTATCAGCAATGCCAGGTAAGTTGGCTGATCATTCGGATCACCAATGGTGCTGGTGCTGCTGGGGCGCACTGCTCGGGTGAGCCAACAATAACACATGTTGATCATCTGGTGGCCCATCCAAATATATCCAAGTATATGTCCAAATTCTGGGTGATCCAAATATATATCCAAATAATATATGATATATGTCCTTTAGTACCCAGTTCCGCTTACCACACTGGAGGCCCGCTCCACAACTTGGCACTATCTCTTGGCAGTTGCCTCCAAGGTGCTCAGTGTGGCATCCCGCACTTCATCCCAACGGCCAAACATCTGTGAGGTGGCAAATGTCAGGGAACCGTTGAGGCTTTCGTCGGCTACCATGGCCATGACGATTCGGAGATAGTCGAAATGAAGAGCTACGTTGAAATCAGAAATTTCTTGGGCCTGTGGCGGCCTGCGGCACTGTGACCCTTGACTGCTTGGCAGCAGGTGGGGCTAAGAGCGGTACAACCAATCGATGGGAAGGTTTCTGGATCTGGTTGGTGGTTGTAAGGTAGTTGCGCCATCCGTAAAAATATGAGTTCATCAACCAGCCATCCCAAAGTCATTGGGAAAATGTTACGATGGTTAATGTAAGGATTTGATGTTAGGATGGTTAGTCATCCCTGTTAATAAACCACCAACCAGACGGATGATGTTAGGATGGTTGTTGGCCAACTGGATTTGCCTAAAACCTTGCTGGTGACGCCCAAGGAGACAGCTTGACGGTTGGTTCTTGGCAGGGATTGATATCTCAAACATTCAACAAGTTAAGAGGGAATAACCAAATATATGGTTATTACTTCTCAAATATTCTGCAGTTCTCCCCAACTACTTTTGAGTTTGGAGGGAAAAACCATCACTTCCAGTAGAGAAGTAACTTCGAGGATTCGGAATATCTGGATACTGAATGATACTGACAACCCAGCAAATCATCAAATACCAGTTCCTCCAAAATCACAAGTATCCAGATATCCCACCAAATTTAGTTGACAACCCGAAAAATCACAAGTTCCTCCACCAAAAGACTGTAGCAACTAGCAACGCATCGATCCCAAGCACGACCGCCGCCGCACTGTCCAAAGTCGAAGCCAGAGGGAGCATCGACCTAAGTTTGAAGCTGGGCCAGCAAGTGGCAGTTCACAATCGGGCAATCTTAGGGTTATTAGTAAGTTATTAGATTATATTGATAACAATAGTATGTTACAATAGGGTTAATAACAATAGCAATAGTGTATCAATAGGTTTATTATATGACAATTAATCAGGTTATCAATGGTAGTGGTTATTCACATTTATAACCCACTTAATGGGTTATATTGTAACAGTAATATTAGATTATAACATCGTATATTCATGGCATATTGATAGTGGTTACTATATTGATCATGGCATATAACACGGTTATTATCTTAGATTCCTATATTGATAGTGGTTATTCATGGCATATTGTTAACAATCGGTCAACCAAAACAATCAAACTAAAAGCTTTGATTAACAAACATAACAGTTGTGGTTAACAATGGTGGTATAATCTTGATAATCTCTACCAGCAGATTCAGTGGAACACCCCGGCAACATCAGAAGATTCCAATGGCTGAACGGAGCTATGCCATGGGCCAGATCTGCTTTGCCATCGGCGTCATCGGTTCCCTATATTAAGCAGCATCATTGATGTTGCTGACGTTGATTGTTCAACCCTGAACCGTGAAGTAGATTGTAAATGATCATAACCATCATAAATGTGACTGGTGTCACGGAAAATCCATCAAACACTAAGTGGACAAACCTACTATGGCAGCCAGTCTGTTAAACCAGTTATAGGATATATGGAGTAGAAAGCTCGCTATGGCAGCCTATCAAAGCCTGGCTATGACTGGTGGAAGATCTCCTGCACTGGGGATCCCAAACCCAAACCTCCGTCTCTACGTTGGTGAGGGAACCCACCTACGGTCGTGGCAGCGGTGAAGGGAGATACCTGGTACCACAAAGATGTGCCTGGCGCAATCCTCATTCACCAGGAGGCAAGACTTGGGGAATGATCCCAACCATGTGAGGTAATAACTCTGTAATTCCCCAAATTAGATGATCCTAACTGGTAATGATCCTAAATATGTTAGGCAATACCAAGATTAGAGGTAATAACTCTGGTGTTGCATTTGATCCCATCCTAACAATGGGGATTGATCCCAAGATATGAAGGCAACATATGGGATACTGACATGTACATTCTCATTGGATGTTGGTTTTGCTTGTGGCCAGGGCCGCGTCACCAACATGCCCGCGTCATCAGAGGTACGGCATGACAGGGGGCCAGTGCTAGCGTAGGCAAGTCCGACTCCCCAGAGTCCGACGTGGCGCAAATGACATGCTTTACCATCTCTCGTTTCCATCTGCAAAGCGGTCGTCACAGTTCAAACACTTGGCTTCACAGTGTGTTTCTGCCTCCATGGCTTTTGGTTCAAGAAATTTCCCTAACTAGCCATGAACAGAATCCAACCATATCGTCTCATCGGCTATACGCTGTTTGAGTGACGCTCCCGGCTCCTTGGTCAGCCGTGCAACAATGTCAACAGGTCAACAACCCCCCCAGCCGCTGGAAGTTGCTGCTTTGAAACAATGCCCACGAAGAAATAGGTTTCAACAAACATGAACGACTACCGCAGTGGACTTGTAGGTAGGTGTTGTAACCTTTATAGCTTAACAGTACTTCCAAAAAAAGTCCACAGCAGCAACTACAGGTCCGGCTTTATCGCAGACACCGTGGTGCCTCCTGCTCGGTCAAGAAGAAGACGGACAAAGTGTTCAGCTGACCGATGCCATAATGCGATGGCCTCGGCCGCGGTTCAACGCCATGGAGCTACCCATCCTGGGAGTGCCATAAACTCTGCCGTTGAAATTGGTTCAGTTGAATACATCTCAATTCTGGGAACAACCATCTAATGATTATCATTTTGGTTACGATCCTCCCCAGGATATTTGGATTCTCCACTATCCTCCAAGAATTTCAGGGTGTCCTTCAAAACGTGATCGTCACCACAAATCCTTCCTTCTAAAGGCTCACATCGTCTTGGTGGCTTATAGATCCCTTGCTAAAAATATATGTTTAGTGGTTATATGGTAAATCAATCAAATCCTAAAAACACTAAAAACCTAAGAACTCATGGGTATAAGCCATCCAGTCGGAAGGGCGCCACCGCAACCGACCCGACTCTGGCGCCCCCAAACGCAATGAAGAAGTCCGACAGCTTACCTTGGCGCAGCCGTGTCTCAGGTGGATCAGCTGTGAGGCGATTGCGCTGTGGCGCCCTCGTGACGACGTGCATGCAATGAATCAACTCATTCACAATGATAGCTGCTCTTGAAATCATTGGTTTCCCATTATTATTGTCATTCACCATTGGTTTCCCTATTATCGTTGGTGAATCCTCCATTGGTTGGTCGGTTAATATTGACCCAGCTCGGCATATGTTATAGCTGGTATATCTCCTAAGTTGATAGTTGTTATCCCATTATTATTCATTACACCAGCTAGTTACTGATGGTTAATATTGATCTGTATTGTTCCTAATTATACCTGGTTGGTGGTTTCAACCCCTTTGAAACAAATGCTTGTCAACCAACCAGTTGGTAGTAACTTACTAGGGACAAATAAGAATGTTTAAGGCCACCAAACAGAATATCTTTTGCAACATATTCTTGTAAACATCTTATGTTGATCATAATTGGTGACCGTGTGCCATCAATCAAGCGATCAAGCAATCAATCATGTTGAGTGGCTGATCCCTGTTTTCCCCAATTCATGCCATAATTATTGTCAACAAATACCTCAGCAAACGTTTAACAACATGACATGGGTTTGTCCATAGATGGCGGTACCTACAAATCATCTACCAATAGCCAGCTTTACAAACAACCACCAGGTTTGGGTGTTCCACCATTTTTGGACAAACCCACAATAACAGCCAATAACTGCTGTTCAGCCATGGCAAATCAATAAATGATAATTACATAATTTTAATGAAGGTTCACAATTCATAACAGCCAAGGATGCTTTGTTTTTTGCAAAACATCACAGAACTAAAAAACACTACATTCACAGTCTGGATGCTTGGCTAGTTATTAATTGTAAATATGTAAAATGCAGATATAGATATATCTGTATATGTATATGTAAACAAATCATCCCAACAACACTCTGTGGTGAATCATTGCATAGCAACCAACACCAACGGCTCATGATGCTTCGATGATGCGCTTCCACCCTGCGCCACCAAGGAACCCAGGACGGAGAGCGCATCCGCGTAACCATCGCCCAGGTCTTCCCTGGCAGTGGGGGGAAGTTCCTGGTTCACCACTGGGGTGCACCAAGGAACACGTGGGGCCCGGGTGAGCCCACAGGCACCAACATCTTCTGGTGAATGATATGTTTTTGTGGATCCAGCCATCTTCGAATTCATCTTCCGGTGGTTGCAATCTTCCATTCTCCACCAACTATGAGAACAGTTGTTGGAATATTCTGGATTATCCAATTCTAAACGATTTTGGCAAGAAGTGGTTCCATAGATAATGAAGATAATTGTTGTTGGATGTTCCGCTACTCTCCATTTTTCAGATGGTTAGTTTTGACCCATAGCCACACCTATTGTATTGGTGGATAATCCCATTGTTATCATCATTCAACTATCAACGAGTCAAATGACCATTCACCATTGACACTTAAAATAAAATAAGATTGATGTGCACAAACATGAGGTGCTTGTGTATATGCCTTCAGCGCAGAAAAAAACATGTCATATACATATACTCAGGGCAAACATATGAGGGAACTTGTTCTGTGTAAGTCTACAAGCAAACCGCAAATCCGTTCGCATGAGGTATAAAGGCTTCATTCTGGAATGCTCACCCGGAAAAATCGCTTTCAAGAAACCAACCGGTCTAGTTGGCCGACTCCAATTACGGCCAGTTGTTAAACCATCATGACTCAACCCACCAGCCCACCAACCAAGAAACCAAGCCAACCCAACCAACCAAGCCAACCCAACCAACCCAACCACCCCAACCAACCCCAACCAAGCCAACCAACCCCACCAGCCACGTGGGTGCCACAGCCAGGGCCCCGCACAAGCACAGGAGCTGCTCGCGGGGCGAAGGGCAGAACTGGAGCTGCTTGGTGGAGAGATTCCGATCCTCGGCGAGGCACGAGGCGCGCTGTGACAATGGGATCGCCCGAGCGAACAGCGGGTGATCTATGATGGATGAACTATGATTAACAGCGGGTTATAAATAACAAGTAATGTATAATAACCAGTTGTATAACAGCGGGTTTATGGATTATATGTTAGTTTGATGCAATATGTTTGAAAAAATGATGTAGGAGTATTTAATGACTATAGTTTAACTATGATTCATGAACTCATTGATGAATGATGAAATGCTCTAACATCTGGTGAACTATGATTCTTGAGTTTAATGATGAACTATGGTTGACTTTGGTGGACCAGTTGCTTTATGATTCATGATCAACTAACAGCTGATTCATAATCCTGGTGGAATGTGGTTGACCGTAGTTGACTAGCTTGAGCTATCCTGTTCAGCTGGTTATGTAGCTGATTATGTAACTAATCTGGGAAATCGTCCATTTCTGACTGATTGCGTATGAAAACATAGATATTTGTGGCTTCCAAATTCATTGACCAAAGTGTGATGATTAACCATGATTAATAGATGCCTAAGTGATATGACTTAACTATAGCCAACTAGCCTCAACTATGCTGTTCATCAGCTGATGAACTATGGTTAATCAAGTAGCGTTGGAGGTTAACTATGGGGGATAGCAATCAACAATAACAGCTGGACAGTGGTTGAATCACCCCTCTAAAAAACATTAGATTCAATCAACCAACCATCACTTAACCCCTCTGATTCATCACCATCATGAATCACTCTCAATCAATCAATCAATCAAGCAAGCAAGCAAGCAAGCAAGCAACCAACCAACCAACCAGCCAACCAACCAACAAACCAATCAGCATGTAGCGGCAAACACATGTTTAAAAAACACCAACTACTGTATTGACTTGCTCTTAAGCAGCCTTTTGATCAACTTTTGACCAGCTCTCAACGGGTGGTTCAACAGCCGTCACCCAGCTCTTAATTTGCTGCTAATCAGCTATTTACCAGCTGTTGACAAGCTCATGACGGCTGCTGATCATTTTTGGATGACATGGTCCATTACCAAGAGGAGTAACTGGAAACCGACAAGCAGTTGCTTGCTAGCTTGGGCAGAACCTACCATTGCGTCCAGGTTTAACCAGCTATCAATCCAGTTACTCATAATGATGACGATTAACCAGCTATCAAATGTGCTTAAGCCTATCCGGTTACCTCCACAGTGGCCAAATACAAGCTCTTGCAGGGCCGGAACTGCTCACAATGATTGGGATGGTTGCAAGGCAGGACACCAAAGGGTAGCTAAGTTGGTGACTAGGGTAGCTACCACTTCTGGCGAATATGACTGACTACACTTAAATGGCTTCCTGACAGTGGTAGTCAACTAGTCCCGGTAAGAGGCTAGTGAATATAACTAGATTTCTAAGCTTACCAGGTATGTAAGGACCACTAGTCAAATGGCTTTTTAGCCAGCTCATAACGAGTCGGCCCCACCTTGTACTTCCAAGTGAGCAGTGTCTCTTCACCGACCCAGTGCCACCAGCTGTGGTGCAACTGCTGCGGCACAAAATCTGCCACGATTGACCTGGTTGGGGCTTCAACCCCTTCGAAAAGTATGTCTTAGTCAACCCAACCATCCCAAAGAAAAATCTTTGAAGCCAACAACTGGTAACCATAGGAACTATGTTCATCCATCAGTTGCCCCGTTAATGATGGATAAACACATCTATCAAACGACTTGGCTGTGAAAGACCATCGTCCATAAACAGTTTTACATCAGCCATTATTAGCTGTTTGCCCTCGTTTTTAGAAATCAAGCCACCATTTGACAGCCTCCATGCACCTACATGATCAGCCATAACTGCTCATTACTAGCTAACCTTACATACCAATCAACTAGAGCAACCATGTTCCATCAAATTGTTGGTTACTGCAGGCTTTCGTTGATCATTCTTGGCTATTCAGCCGAGTAGCCACGATTAGAGCAACATTAACCAATAGTAATCACTCTTAAAATTTTGAAAGCATGAACAAACCATCAGTCAGAACCATGACTCACCACCATCAACCATCAGCATTCACCACCATCATTCTCAACCAGCTTATCTTTCAAAGAGCCTCCAGCAATACCCATACTCCTCTGTGGCGCGGCCAAGCATCGTCGATGGATTGCGCTGGAGTATAGCCGTTGTGGACAACCCCGACAGTCCAGCGGTTGAACTCATCCTCGGTCAGGTGATGAGGGGATGGGTTGGTCAACAAGGCTTCATTAGTGGTTAGTTAATGCCTAGACATGGATGAATGCTTGAATAAGTGTTGATCAATGGTCCATTGGTGGTTCAATAATGGCTTCAAATGGTTAACAACAATGATTGATTGCGATTGATCGAGGCTGATCGATGCCTAGGAACGCTTTTGTTAGCGGATTGAACTCTATGAGAATTGGTCGTGATCAAACATTGATAGTCACGTATCACTTGGTTTTGTTGCAACTGGCCAATGAGAGAGGAAACAATGAGCAACACATTGGTTTATGAATGAGTAACACTAATGATCCCTCATGGGTACTTGATGCAATGCAAACAAATGCAGCGTCATGACACTTTATGTAAACCATCATTGAACAAATAGGCTTTCAATCGTCACTGACAATCTATTGGTTGCATGGGGTTGATACCCATAAATCCAGCACATGATCCATGACTTTTTAATCCATGTTCTTTTTTAAACCAAGAAGGGCATATTAATTGGTTGTGGAAGCAGTGAGTATGGTGATTGGGAAGTAATCATGAACATACTGTAAAGTAATGTTTAATATAAAGCATTGGTGATCACTGGTATTTTCAGCAGCAACCGGTTCATGAACAGCTCGCCATAAGTGTATGTGGTTACCCTCCGGTAAATATGTAAAATGCTCCGGCCCCATCGCGGCTACCATCCCAAACTGGCAATGTGTTCTGTTGGAAGCAAGAACTCAAGCTGGTACAGTACACTATGATTTGCCCTGCCACAGGCTGAAGAGCCCCGGTGGGTCTGGTGAAGATCGGACAAATCCAACAACCTACAGTGATTCACAGGGCTTCCGGACGTCTTTCTTCAGAGCAGTGGCTGGATTGTCCACCACCAGTTCCACGAAGTAGATCTCAGATTCGCCCGGTGGTGAAGGTGTTGATATTGGTAGCTAGCCCACCAAGGTAGATAAGTATACGGTAGACATAGATAGACATAGTATACTGCCTAGATAGTATACCTATTAGCTTCAATTTGTCTTTGCATCCAACTAGTTAGATACCTGTAGATACAGTGTAGTGATCTAGCTTGCTGGGTAGTTACCAACTTACATTTCTCAACTTGAAGGCACTACCTCGGATGGCCAACGGGAACAAAAACAACCCAATGTTTTGGCGGACACCATGGAACACCAGCTCGAAGTTGAGTTCAAACACATGTCACTTATATTCTACCTACCTTTTGGCCTGCTATGTCAGTACCAACTTCTTCGGGGCCTGGCAACTTCTATGGGGTGCTCCTGGTGACACTACAACCGAACTGCAGAGTTTACAACCCCTCAGTCCGAGACAGTTCGAGCATAGACGATCATGTCCTGCACCAGGAGATCTGAGGGATCCATGTCAACCAACCACCTGACTGAAAGGTCATGCCATGCAACTGATATTACCAGAAAACGCAGTTCAAACCCTTGCTGACTGATTCCTAATATGTTTTTTCTGGTTTATCTTCACATGTTGCTGGCTTTAACATGTTTCATCTTACAACCCATCTCTTCAAACATTTGAAACCACCAGGTTGTTAGTTCCAACCCCTACCTTAAACATCACTGAGAAACCCATGGAAATCCTTGGGATGTCCCCAAAAAATGCTAGACTTCTCAAGGGATTGCTAGGGGATTCCTAGGGTTGGGGATGCCTACCCACCAGGTCAGTGTGCACCAAGGCCAGCTTGCAGGCTGACCAAAGCGACATCGTCATATCCAAGTGGTCATCCTATGCATAGATCATTAAATGTCAAAATATGCATAGATTTAGATATATGTAGTATAGATACAATGCGATTTAGATATATGATATATGATATATGTAGTATAGATACAATGCGATTTAGATATATGATATATGATATATGTAGTATAGATACAATGCGATTTAGATATATGATATATGATATATGTAGTATAGATACAATGCGATTTAGATATATGATATATGATATATGTAGTATAGATACAATGCGATTTAGATATATGATATATGATATATGTAGTATAGATACAATGCGATTTAGATATATGATATATGATATATGTAGTATAGATACAATGCGATTTAGATATATGATATATGATATATGTAGTATAGATACAATGCGATTTAGATATATGATATATGATATATGTAGTATAGATACAATGCGATTTAGATATATGATATATGATATATGTAGTATAGATACAATGCGATTTAGATATATGATATATGATATATGTAGTATAGATACAATGCGATTTAGATATATGATATATGATATATGTAGTATAGATACAATGCGATTTAGATATATGATATATGATATATGTAGTATAGATACAATGCGATTTAGATATATGATATATGATATATGTAGTATAGATACAATGCGATTTAGATATATGATATATGATATATGTAGTATAGATACAATGCGATTTAGATATATGATATATGATATATGTAGTATAGATACAATGCGATTTAGATATATGATATATGATATATGTAGTATAGATACAATGCGATTTAGATATATGATATATGATATATGTAGTATAGATACAATGCGATTTAGATATATGATATATGATATATGTAGTATAGATACAATGCGATTTAGATATATGATATATGATATATGTAGTATAGATACAATGCGATTTAGATATATGATATATGATATATGTAGTATAGATACAATGCGATTTAGATATATGATATATGATATATGTAGTATAGATACAATGCGATTTAGATATATGATATATGATATATGTAGTATAGATACAATGCGATTTAGATATATGATATATGATATATGTAGTATAGATACAATGCGATTTAGATATATGATATATGATATATGTAGTATAGATACAATGCGATTTAGATATATGATATATGATATATGTAGTATAGATACAATGCGATTTAGATATATGATATATGATATATGTAGTATAGATACAATGCGATTTAGATATATGATATATGATATATGTAGTATAGATACAATGCGATTTAGATATATGATATATGATATATGTAGTATAGATACAATGCGATTTAGATATATGATATATGATATATGTAGTATAGATACAATGCGATTTAGATATATGATATATGATATATGTAGTATAGATACAATGCGATTTAGATATATGATATATGATATATGTAGTATAGATACAATGCGATTTAGATATATGATATATGATATATGTAGTATAGATACAATGCGATTTAGATATATGATATATGATATATGTAGTATAGATACAATGCGATTTAGATATATGATATATGATATATGTAGTATAGATACAATGCGATTTAGATATATGATATATGATATATGTAGTATAGATACAATGCGATTTAGATATATGATATATGATATATGTAGTATAGATACAATGCGATTTAGATATATGATATATGATATATGTAGTATAGATACAATGCGATTTAGATATATGATATATGATATATGTAGTATAGATACAATGCGATTTAGATATATGATATATGATATATGTAGTATAGATACAATGCGATTTAGATATATGATATATGATATATGTAGTATAGATACAATGCGATTTAGATATATGATATATGATATATGTAGTATAGATACAATGCGATTTAGATATATGATATATGATATATGTAGTATAGATACAATGCGATTTAGATATATGATATATGATATATGTAGTATAGATACAATGCGATTTAGATATATGATATATGATATATGTAGTATAGATACAATGCGATTTAGATATATGATATATGATATATGTAGTATAGATACAATGCGATTTAGATATATGATATATGATATATGTAGTATAGATACAATGCGATTTAGATATATGATATATGATATATGTAGTATAGATACAATGCGATTTAGATATATGATATATGATATATGTAGTATAGATACAATGCGATTTAGATATATGATATATGATATATGTAGTATAGATACAATGCGATTTAGATATATGATATATGATATATGTAGTATAGATACAATGCGATTTAGATATATGATATATGATATATGTAGTATAGATACAATGCGATTTAGATATATGATATATGATATATGTAGTATAGATACAATGCGATTTAGATATATGATATATGATATATGTAGTATAGATACAATGCGATTTAGATATATGATATATGATATATGTAGTATAGATACAATGCGATTTAGATATATGATATATGATATATGTAGTATAGATACAATGCGATTTAGATATATGATATATGATATATGTAGTATAGATACAATGCGATTTAGATATATGATATATGATATATGTAGTATAGATACAATGCGATTTAGATATATGATATATGATATATGTAGTATAGATACAATGCGATTTAGATATATGATATATGATATATGTAGTATAGATACAATGCGATTTAGATATATGATATATGATATATGTAGTATAGATACAATGCGATTTAGATATATGATATATGATATATGTAGTATAGATACAATGCGATTTAGATATATGATATATGATATATGTAGTATAGATACAATGCGATTTAGATATATGATATATGATATATGTAGTATAGATACAATGCGATTTAGATATATGATATATGATATATGTAGTATAGATACAATGCGATTTAGATATATGATATATGATATATGTAGTATAGATACAATGCGATTTAGATATATGATATATGATATATGTAGTATAGATACAATGCGATTTAGATATATGATATATGATATATGTAGTATAGATACAATGCGATTTAGATATATGATATATGATATATGTAGTATAGATACAATGCGATTTAGATATATGATATATGATATATGTAGTATAGATACAATGCGATTTAGATATATGATATATGATATATGTAGTATAGATACAATGCGATTTAGATATATGATATATGATATATGTAGTATAGATACAATGCGATTTAGATATATGATATATGATATATGTAGTATAGATACAATGCGATTTAGATATATGATATATGATATATGTAGTATAGATACAATGCGATTTAGATATATGATATATGATATATGTAGTATAGATACAATGCGATTTAGATATATGATATATGATATATGTAGTATAGATACAATGCGATTTAGATATATGATATATGATATATGTAGTATAGATACAATGCGATTTAGATATATGATATATGATATATGTAGTATAGATACAATGCGATTTAGATATATGATATATGATATATGTAGTATAGATACAATGCGATTTAGATATATGATATATGATATATGTAGTATAGATACAATGCGATTTAGATATATGATATATGATATATGTAGTATAGATACAATGCGATTTAGATATATGATATATGATATATGTAGTATAGATACAATGCGATTTAGATATATGATATATGATATATGTAGTATAGATATAATGTATTTCATTATTTAGGATCATATGTGCAGGTAAATTTTTGTGTGCAGAGTTTAGAGAAACGTGATTAGTAGCATGTATTTGTATGCACAATGTACTACGTGTATGTAAATAACTTGTGTGTGTGGGATTCTGTGGGCATATCAGTAGTGTAGCGCAATTAAGTCCCCTCCGAAATCCACAAACAAAAACATGCATGTTGAATTGACTCAATAAATAACAAAAAAATTGGGGCATCTAGAAAAGCGACATGTGAATTTGACGCAATCCAACCCAAGCTTTGACAAATGTCCCATCTCTGGGGATGTTGGACTTTGTGAATTCAAACTAGAATTGTTAAAAATCACTAACCCAAAATTAGTTCAAACATTGTGACCTCGTTCCAACTTAGATGAATGATTTAAAACAACCAGCAACATAGCCTCATAATATGCTTTAAAGATGCTAGCTGTGTTGCCAACATGAGTCACAATGGTAGCTACCCCAAAACGTGTCACTTTGCATGCCAAGCTTTCACACCTGAGACCTGCAGCTGCGAACTCGACAGTTGAACTCGCCAGTTGAAATTCCGCACATCGACTGCGCGCTTTGTACTGAGAATAAACAACAGGTTGTTAGGATAAACAATAGGATAACAGTAGGATAAACAATAAAATAACTATTTATGATTGTTTATACACCCCTGAAACTTAACGAAGCTTTTCAGGGCATTTTTTTGTTAAATTAACATGGCACCTACTCTCTGTGAGTTCCTGGGGATCTCATACACCAAAACGGTGATTTGAAATTAAACATAGAACTTCTGCAATTAGCCAGATTCAAATAAACAAAGAACACAAGTGAATATGAGCAACCAAGCAATCACAAGTTTTGGTTTAACATAGAACCCGAAGATGCTTTGGCTAGCCATGTTCTACGTTAAATGTCCAAATGGTGGTGTCACTGGTGTCTTTCCCTGCCCACGCTCCACAAGTCTCTTCCCGTTCCTCTTTTTCCCTTTCCGTCTTCCCCCGGAACTCTCTGTCTTTGCGTGTGCGCTTGCATGCCCACTCGAAGATGGCCAAGTGGATTGGGAGCTTCATAGACAACTAGGATCAGCTGGGATATTTGGGTGGCTTAAAGAAGAGGAAAACTCAGTGGGGCATGCTGCGCAGAGGAACTCGCAACTGTAAACGCTGGGCATCTGTGCATGTCCCAGACCTAAGCTGGGGTCTTCCAGGAATGCTTTCTTACAAACGTTCGTTACATGTTTGCCAGTATACTTGAAAGGAGTTCCATGTTAAACCTTACAGTCATCGGAACAAAGTTGTTTCTAGCATCCATTGACCCTCCCTAAAGCAGCTACAAGATTCCTATGGATCGAGCGCTCGCACTGAAACACCTGACAAAGAAGTTGTTTGAACCAAGAAATGTCAATATATTTTAACATAGCTACTAAGATGCATAAAAAGTTCAAAAGTCGGTGTCATGCAACTTCTTTACCAGGACCGCCAGATACTTGTGGTCTGGTTGAGATGAACTTGATTCACACCACCAAGTCCACAAAGCAACCAAAGCCAGAAGGATAGCCTTCCTCTCCGATCGGAGAGTGGCATTCCAAGAGGGAGCAGTATGCTTCTCAGAAGCAGCTCCATAAATAGAATGCCATTGGTTCGTCGAGTTGTGGTAGTACAATCCACAACCTGGGGCAGGAGGGATGTCAGTTGCACCTTCCTCCGCCAGTTGAAGGTATGCCGGTCTTTGCCGGAATTCCGGTGGTGCATCAGCCATCTCCATATCAACATGGAACACGCGGAATGCACATCCGCTTGCACTCGGAGGTCCGGGCTCAACTTCAGAGTCATCATCATCCGCAAGAACCACTGCCCCCCTTTTCCATGATGCCTTTGGATCCTTTGGTTCCTTGTGGCTACCTGCTTCAGGTGCAGGAGCTGGATCCAACTCCATCTCCATATGGACTCCTGGGCGCGTTCTACGTTTACATGTGCACATCAATATGGTTGACTGAACCCTTCAATAGACAGTTCCCTGGCAGTTGGTGTTCCATGTTTAAATACCATTGTTCAATGCTCACTACCACGTGCCATGTAGACTTTATTCGGGCGGTGACCACAGATGCGGTTCCACTCATTGTACATGATCATGTTCCATGTTTGATTCTCCATTCATAACATACCCCCATGATTACTCCATGTTTAAACACCATTGTTCAATGCTCACTACCATGTGCCATGTAGACTTTATTCGGGTGGTGACCACAGATGCGGTTCCACTCACTGTGCATGATCATGTTCCATGTTTGATTCTTCATTCATAACATATCCCCCATGATTTCTGTTTATCTTTCTGGTCACGCAAATCCTATGTTTATATGAAAAGGAGCTTATATCTGTCCGGCGTTTTGACTGTCCTTCCAATCCGTCGGCATCTCCCGGCATGCTCTCGGCATCGGAGAAGAACTCGGGCCCATCATCAACGTCCTGCGGTGATGTTCCAAATTGAAAACGAAGAACGTGGAGAGGTACATCATGGTGTTATTTTAACATGGAACCCAGTGGATACCAAAGTAAAGACAAATATCTTGAGAATTTTTCCCAAAGAAGTTTGGATCAGATCCAACCGTACCAATCCCTATCTACCATTTGTTCTATGTTAAAGTACGTAAGGCGCCTCTGCAAGTAATAGGGAGGTAGCTAGATTATTTTACGTTTTTGGAATGGGATGTCAACCACTAAAGTTTAACGTAAACAACGCGTAATGACCATGTGAGTGTGTGTTTGTTTGCTGTAGTGTCCTCAGCATCGCTTTCTGGGTCATCCCGAAGTAGGTGCTGGTATCCGCTCATGAGTTGCGTAAGCTTCGAATGCGAACGGCCTTGTTCAAGATTCCAGCAACGAACTTTTTGAAATGGACGGTCATCATTTGATCTCAGGGTCAGATTCACGATACCATCAGCCATAACAATGCGCAGGGTCATGACCCAAATCTTGACCTTGCCCTTGTCATTTCGAAGTTGAGGTTTGCCATCAGCTGAAGCAATCAAATGTTTTTTCGTCCACTCACTGGTAGCCAAGTCGCCAGTGCGGCGATTGAACACCAAAAAGGTGTCCGTTCTTTCCAGCTTTTCCAGTTTGGTTCTGAGTTTCTGTGTTTTGCTCTTTGTTTCGGTAGGGTCGCTCTGCAACTCTTTGGCATGCTCCTTCTTGGTGGAATTGAACTCAAAGATGTGCGCAGCCAGAGTCTTCACAATCCCATGCGCGATCTCGTACGGCAAACTGTGCCACATCGAATCATCATCCTCCAGGTGGTGTGTTCCATGTTTGTTTTCCAATTGGTTCCCATAAACAACTCATAGGTTTGCAATCTCAAACTTCCAGCACTTTATGCATACAATAGTTAATGACATATGTGGTAAAAAAATGAAGTAGTACCCGAAAAAAAATGGAACACATTTGTGTTTAACATGGAACACTGGTGGAGGGATACCTCTGTAAGGAACACATTTGGTTTTAACGTGGAACGCTGGAGTAGGGATGCTGCAATAAGGAACACATGTGTTTTTAACGTGGAACACTGGATGAGGGAAGCTATAGTAATACATCTTTGGGGTGCAGTTGTCCTGCAACTGCCACTCGTATTGTTGGCAGAATTGCGGAGTTGCCTTCAAAGATGTTTCCCCCGACCCCAAGAGCCCAGTCGGATCGAGCAAAGTCTTGGCTGCTTGCTCAGAGTGCACTCCCTGATCTCCGTTGCCCGGAATTCGATAGGGCGCAAAGTGTGCCGGTGAGAAAAGACCAGTGACAACCCATGAGGATTCAAACACTGAACGTGGGAGCTCATTCCATGCATCCACGGTCAACTTCAAGATGGTTGGCCAATCAGGGATTTCAGCCGCTACCTGGTGGATGTCACTAATGTTCCTCGTAAATATATTTGAAGATGCCCCCAAATCATAAGCAAAATTGAACTTGGAAGATATTGCCCCCCCCCTCCAAAAATAAACGTAAAACAGTAACGAGGGAAAAAATCAAACCAGTCATCCAACCGGGAAGCTTGGCCGGCAGAGGTCAGGGTCAATTCTTCAAAGCCTGAGATGTTCACATGAATCCAGTCAAGCATCTATGGTATACACCAAAATATAATTTCCAAGTGTGGTGTGAAACTGAGGATGGGATCGGGTGCAATTGAAGTGTTCTACGCCTCTTTCACCTAGAAAAAGCGGGAGGTGTGAAATAGAGGATGGAGATGGATGGACTCAAGTGCAATTAGTCTATTCTTTTGTTTTTTGCTCGAAGCAAATGCAGCGCAGAAGATGGATCAAGATTGGAACATATTCAGTTAAAAGTATATATCGTATATAAACTGATACATCAACATCAACCTTTCATTACTCTTTGAAATATAGGTATATTTGTAGTGTGTGTATGTATTGTGTGTTCCATGTAAAACTTGCTATGTACCTAGAGACGTGGACGGCTTCGAAGGTCCAATGAGTGGCCAGTTCCTTTGAGGTCCTTCCTCCTTAGGTGAGCTCTGAACACCCCGTGGATCTGGTCAACGGGTTGACCGTGTGAGCTCCAGCCGCCTGGTTGGAGCTTCGGCTTCATGATGTTGTGCGTTTGGTAGAACTGGTCCCTGGTGTCGCAGCAAACATTCTCATCCAGTTTAACCAGAAAGAACTTTCCTACACCCTACGGATTGCAACGTGAAACATATTCAACCAAAGATCAAGTAGCGAGGAACATTACATGAACGTTAGCATGGAACTCGTGATAAACCATATAAACCAACATATTGTACTTGTGTGGAAATCACCCATTAGCTACCCAACATTGAATTTGCCTATTCCATAAATACTTTCACTGTTTAACATGGAACCTTGAGAAAATTCTTATAGTTCTGATTGGACATGGCAGGCCTGCGGAGACCCAATCCTTGACTCTCCCGGAAGCTTCCACTCCATGCATCGCACAAAATCAAGCCCCTATCTTCAAGAGACAGGTTGTACCTGAGCTGTCGGTGGACCAGGGGAGGATGATAGAGGCAGTTGTATGTTTTTCCAAGCTATTTGATTTTGGGGTGTCAAATTACAAATATCCGCATCTAAAATCTGAAAGTATGCCTCCTATGGTGTGCAACTTTCAATTGCACTATTCATGTTCCATGTTAAGGTTGTGAGTCAAGGTACTTTCGTCTTTGGTCTGCGAACGCTTGTGAATACAATTGTTCGTAGATGACCAGCAGAGTCTCCCCTGACATGAAATGTGTAGATGTTTCGCTGCTGACTACGAATGATTTGCCTCGGTTGGCCTCATTGTAGGACCGCATCTCTTCAGCTGACATTTGCCCCTCGGGCAAGCACAGCGCCACCGGACCTGCCTCACCTGTACTCCAGCTCGATGTCATGACCTGGGCACAGTAAGAATGGAATGGATGAGCAACCAAGAGTGAAAAAAAACGTGGCATTTCAAAATGCAAAAATTGAAAGGATGGGCGGAAAGAAGAAAAAAACGTAGCATTTCAAAATGCAGAAATTGGCCATGTAGCCCAAATAATGATGCTGGACTAAACAATGGTTCATTCTTCAAAGAGGAAGGTTGGTTCCAAACACTAACACGGAACATAAATCATTGATTGTTTATCCTTGATTAAACTTGTTGTTAACCTTTAACTCACCATAGCAGTTCCATGTTTATTTATGCATTTTTCATTGGAGGGGGGAAGTGTTCAACACCAAGTTACTGTCATGGCTTTTCTGGCCCCCCTCACATGGTGGACCTTCTTGTCCTCTCGGCGGCCTACCGCCCGTTTGCGACCACGGATGCCGATGGCGTCCCTCGATTTGTGGAACATTTTGAATGCACTGGTATTCCAGGAGTTTCGCCAGACCTGATCAAAGTTCAGGCAAAGAGCACCGTGGCAGGATTTCATAGCCTCATGAAAGTCATCCCGCGATGACTGCATGTCTGGGTGACAGAACCCAAGCCATTGCGCTTCCGATGATCCCCTTGTTAACATCGACCATCCATAATTCTGCCTGAAATCCCGGCACCAATTGGAACTGGGGTATGGTACAGCAAGTGGAAGTGGTTCCAATCCATTCATCAGATGCTCAGGGGATATGAGTCCATCGGAGAATTGCTGGACCAGGGCGTCGTTCCATTCCTTCACCTTTTCCATCATGTGATCCAAGCAGGAGTTCCAATCATCCACCAATGATCGGATTGTTTCCTCCTTGGATATGATCTTCAATCACATTAAACATAGACCGTGACCCCAGTGATTTTGGATTCATCCCCCGCATGAAAGTCAAAGATGGGATTTGTGCACAATGACTTTGAACCAGGTATAGCGTTCCATGTTTATATTATTTTCCAATTCATTTCAGAAAGAGGCTGGCAACGGAAACCTTTGTTTGTTTTCGTGGGAATGTCGAAGAAGTAGAAATACTTTGTTCTACGTTAAAAATCTGTACTCTAGGATTGGTGTATTGCTGGCAAGTCTCGACAGCTTCGAGGGTTACAACCTCTTTCCTCTCCGAAACTCTGGACGCACCCATAGCCATTTCACCGATGAGCAGGTCTAACTCATGCTGCAAACATAGTGGGACAGAGCCCCCGATAGGCCGTCCCTTGTTTGGAAGCCCAAGTTTTTTCCTCCACGTGTTTGATGTGCATGAAATCCTGCTTTGCACGATCTTGGGAAGTTCAAGCCATTGTTCGCGTTTGGCCGCCACATCCCACTTGCAAATCTTTGATTTGTGCACCACACCTGGGAACTTGGTGGCGCACATCTTTGTCAGATTCATTCGAAGGGTTTTGCGATGGTTTCTTTGACTTTGAACGCGCTGTCTCTGTTCTGCTCTGGTTTCTTTAGCTTTGCGAGGTTCTGTCAAAGCTTTTGCAGCCTCTTCCTTAGCCTGCTTGAGCTCTCTCCAGTACTTGAGGACGTCGAGCTTTTGTTCGATGGTAATGACTGCCTTGGGCTTGCCGATCGGTTTGTTGTATGCCCCACCATCTTTGGTCTTGTAAACTCTTTTCGACTTGTTCCGGGACTTGGCGTTTTGCTTGAAGGTTGCTTTCTTTGCGTGATAGAGTTGCCTTCTTCTTTTCCTGGGAATGAGGTGACAAGTTTAACCTAGCACACATCAATGTATCCATGCATGTTTGCAATGCACATATGTGTCACACATTATTTCACTGTATCCACTTCTGTGTTCCATGTTTACCCATGCTCCTTTCTCTGTATAATGCGTATAATGGAAATTACTTTTTGTGAAAATGAAAACTGTAAGATTTGTGTACTTGTCATCCCCAACAGCACTGATCACATACCCATTACCGTTCCACGTAAAACAAACATGTAGCATATATGTATATTCTTGTCATCTCCCCCTCAAACATTGACTACACATATCCATCCGTATGCCATGTTAAAGTTTCAACCCCACAAGAATTTGGAACCAGGATCTTCGACTCTTCCACTTTCTCTTTGTATTCACCTGTAGCATGATCTTCAATCATCTTTTGAGCTTTGTTCTGAGCTTTGTTGTCCTTGTCTTCGAGTTTTGCTTTCTGGTTTTGAAACCTCTGGTCACACTTGGTGAACTTGCTCTCTGCTTGAATCAAATCTTTCCGAAGGGTTGCCTTGAGCATGGAAATCTGTTCAAGGGCAACCTCGAATGAGAGCTGCTCAGTGGCAAGGTGAACGGGGGGTTTGTTGATCTTCTTTCCAATAGCCCTTTCAAAAAACTCAATCCACGTCATGGCAGGTTCTTTCTGTTGTCCATTGTATTCCCCCGCGGAGATCACCTTGTTGACAACTTCGGACCACGTGTCCAACCGCTCCCTCAGAGAAGCAACCTCCTCTTTCAAAGTTTCAAGTTGCTCACCGAGCGAATTGAAGCTTTGCGTCCGCCTGGTTTTCTTCCTCTTCTCTTCGGTGTCAGTCTTTTCAAGCATTTTCCTGCAAGCTTTGGAAGGTCTTGTGTTCTATGTTAACCTCTAACTAGCAAGCTCCTACTTTGACCCAGTATCCTGGTACAACGTTAGGTGTAGATGTTTGTTTGCGGTAGCGGAAAGATTCCAAGGCAAATATTCTTCGAAGCAAGCATTGTGATAAGTTAGATAAGTGTTCCTTGTTAAACCCCACGATCAAACTGAATTCGGTCCCCTCACAAACTAAAAACCTTTTGTTACATCCCCCAATTCAGACAATTAGGCACACTGTTAAACATAGAACACCAATGTCTGTCTTCCATTTTGTTCAGTCCTCTTTCTACAAAGTTTCTCTTGCATTGCAGTGTCAGCCATAGTCACGATATCCTCTTTGGACATGATGGGTCTTTGATCTTTCACATTCAGTAATCCTCCTCTGAGCATTCCCAATTTGCCTGTAGGAATGTACATAACATTGGGAAGGTCACTGGAATAGGTTCCGTCTGCGTTCAAAAGTCTGACCTGCACGTTGGAAAAGTCCTTCTCATTCAATCCCAAAGCCTCGGTTTCTGGGATTTCAAACTCATAGATCTTCTCATTCAGCAGGCAGTTCAATGGGATGGCATCCAATACCTGAGCTTTGGTCAGCTTCTGAGGTTCCATGTTTAAATTATGCTTTCACCCTGTCCATTGAAATACGTTCCTGATTGATTGTGCTTAGACGATGTATGTGAATTATGGGACATGTTGGAAAATCTGTTTCCCTCCCCAAAAGGAACGACACAAAACAAACATAGCACACTGTAGCCCGGTTACATCTCGCAGAGTGAATGTGCTGCTGCTGGTTTTGAAGATCGCAGCAACGGGATGACCGTTGATGTGGTTTGCCACGGACTCCCAGAATCTTTCTTTCCTATGGTCGCCCATTGCCATCCTTTGCAGAATAGGACGCGTATGCTTGTATTTCGAGATGTTTGCTGCGCTGGTGATGGCAATGAAACATTCTCTCTGTAGGTCGCTCCCTTCCCCCATTTCATCATGAAGTGATAGCTTGAACTTCTTCAGGGCAATGCCGGGGACCAACATATCAGCCGCCATGAACTTCTCTTTGCCACTCTGCCCCATGTCTTCATCGATTTCATCATCCCCGATAGGATTGTACATACCCGTGATGTCTCCAAAGTCATCCTTGGAAGTTTTACCAGGTATATCCTTTGAAGATGTTGCACCAGAACCATTGGCAGGCTTAACATTGTTTGCACCCTTGGATGATGATGAAGGAGCAGAATCACCCCCAGCGGCAACTGCAACCAATGCTTTCTGATCTGGTTCGTGAACTGGAGGTTTGGCCGGGGATACGATTTCCTTCTTGATCTGGGACACTGGCTCCGCTATGGGTTTCTCCTGAATGTTTTCCCCACCTTTGGTTTTCTTACATGGTGGACCCTCAGATCCCTCAGCTTCCTCAGGTTCCTGACTCTTCTTTGCAAATTTCTTCTTGTCTTCCTCGAGTTCCCTTTCACCTGATCGTTGCGGCAGATCTCCCAATGGGTTCGTTTCACCATGTTTCACCATGTTTGCCTTGATCGTTTCGCCTGATTGTTTCACCTGCATGATACTGGAAACATGCAGTTTCTGTTCCACGTTTAAACTTTTTCAACTCAATGCGTTGAGGTCATGTGGTTTGTTGTGATCAGTTCAGTGTGCTCCACAACAGGAATGGCAATGATGTTTCTTAACATGGAACACATCGATCTGCACATTGATGTATGTATGGTCTGTAAACATGTGAAACTGAGGAAACCACATGCAAAGCGCACGAGCATGTCGATCACATCAGCTTTCTTTGCGGTTGTTTTGCACTTCAGCCCGTGGAGTTTTGCAGTTTTCCGTAATTCAACCACCTTTGCTTGTCGACAATCCTCGGCTTCCCTGTCCCGGAGTCGGGCGAGGAAGATCACAGTGTCCACAGTGAGGACAACGTCTCCCTGAAAGTCCTGAGAGTGTGCTCAAAGCATGGGCAATTATTAACATGGAACACTGTCATGCATGGTCGGTCCCTAATGATTTATGAAGGGGACTAGATGGTAAGATAAAATAAAATACATGTTTAAACGTACGACCTATCCCCAACTTCCCCATGGATTTTTTTTTCATTTTGGAAAAGGTTCTTTCTCCGCGATGATGATGTGAGAGTCTTCTTGTGTCATCTGAAGTTTGTAAGCAGCATTGCCAGCAGAATCCACTACTCGCTCAAGACCTTTGGTTGTGCAAAACTCAGACCACCGTTTATCACTCAAACAGGCTTGCCATTGCAAGTGTTGATCATGATCCTCCTCTTCGATGAATACTGCTTTCCCAACACAGCCTGGATCTTTCTCTTTTTTCACTTTGACCTTCGGCTTCGAGCAATGGGTGATGTGTGACAGGAAATAACTGGATAATTAGTTACAGGAAATGAATGGATAATTAGTTTTAAAGATGCCAAACATAACTTGGAAACAGATACTAGGAGCGGATGGTGGTGATAGTGTTCCATGTTAAACCGTCCATATCTCTTCCAACCGGTTCCGGGGCGATCCTGGTGTTTATCTGAAAGTATGCATCTGATATGGTTAGAATCCAAGATTTTCAGGGTTGTTTTTTCTCTTTTAAACTCTTATTTAAAAAATGTTGATTTAAAGCACTTTTTCGTTCAAACCCGGGATTGGCCCGTTTGAGGATGATCCAACATGGGTTGTGTTCTTGATGCTGGGAAAGATGCAATTCCTTTGTTAATAATGGTGTTCCATGTTAAACCGTTCATATCTCTTCCAACCGGTTCCGGGGCGATCCTGGTGTTTATCTGGAAGTATGAATCTGATATGGTTAGAATCCAAGATTTTCAGGGTTGTTTTTTCTCTTTTAAACTCTTATTTAAAAAATGTTGATTTAAAGCACTTTTTCGTTCAAACCCGGGATTGGCCCGTTTGAGGATGATCCAACATGGGTTGTGTTCTTGATGCCGGGAAAGATGCAATTCCTTTGTTAGCAATAGTGTTCCATGTTAAATCGTCCATATCTCTTCCAACCGGTTCCGGGGCGATCCTGGTGTTTATCTGGAAATATGCATCTGATATGGTTAGAATCCAAGATTTTCAGGGTTGTTTTTTTCCTTTTAAACTCTTATTTAAAAAATGTTGATTTAAAGCACTTTTTCGTTCAAACCCGGGATTGGCCCGTTTGAGAATGATCCAACATGGGTTGTGTTCCTGATGTTGGGAAAGATGCAATTCCTATGTTAATAATGGTGTTCCATGTTAAATCGTCCATATCTCTTCCAACCGGTTCCGGGGCGATCCTGGTGTTTATCTGGAAGTATGCATCTGATATGGTTAGAATCCAAGATTTTCAGGGTTGTTTTTTCTCTTTTAAACTCTTATTTAAAAAATGTTGATTTAAAGCACTTTTTCGTTCAAACCCGGGATTGGCCCGTTTGAGGATGATCCAACATGGGTTGTGTTCTTGATGCCGGGAAAGATGCAATTCCTTTGTTAATAATGGTGTTCCATGTTAAATCGTCCATATCTCTTCCAACCGGTTCCGGGGCGATCCTGGTGTTTATCTGGAAGTATGCATCTGATATGGTTAGAATCCAAGATTTTCAGGGTTGTTTTTTCTCTTTTAAACTCTTATTTAAAAAATGTTGATTTAAAGCACTTTTTCGTTCAAACCCGGGATTGGCCCGTTTGAGAATGATCCAACATGGGTTGTGTTCCTGATGTTGGGAAAGATGCAATTCCTATGTTAATAATGGTGTTCTATGTTAAATCGTCCATATCACTGCCCATGAGTTTTTGGGGTCATGTTCGCTTTTCGGAGGCTTTCCTATGAAGCCTTAACATTGCCATGCCTCATTCAAAGGTGTGCCATGTTTGTGTTCCACATTTCCAATCCCACGCAGTTCATACGGTGACGCCACAGCCTGCCTCGCTGTCGTCCACGATGGGTTCGCCGCTCTCCAACAGACTGCGCTCCTGTTCAGGGCAGTGATCTCTGTGTTCTATGTTGAAATGTAACCATTTGCTGGTAAACCAAAATAACATATGCAGTGTGTGTGCGAGTGTTTATATATCCTCTCTATTCGAAAGGCATTCTAAAGAACACAGTATGTATATATATATATGTATTTTATATATATATATATATAAGTTTAACATGGAACATGTAGTGGGACATGAACAAATATATTGTCCTGTGAAATGAAAGAGTAGTGCGGGGATTCGTGTCCAGCTTCATCCACGATCATTCGATGCCACAGCCACAAGTCAGGTTCTGGCTTCCGATCACCCATCAGTTGTGGACGGTACGTGTCGGTTGGCGTACACCCCATGCATGGTTTCCCTGTGACCACATGGATCTTTCGAGAAAGCTTGGTTGCCAGCCATTCCTTCACTGAGATAGCGGACCACAACTAAGAAATACCAGGAAACCATAGTGATCCAAACATGACAAAACCGTATTCTTGCTCTAGATCTACAGTACTTTGTTAAAAAACGAATTGGAACCCTATAAGCAAAAAAAAAGATGTTGCTTCCATTTTCCAAGTGTCAAGCTCTTCATGTTCTGAACATTGACCTTTCATCAATCGCTTATGGCAAGCTGGGGGCATATCCGTCAATCTGAGTGACCAGTCAAGAACCAAGTCTTTCTCCCGTGATTGGTCTTGTTTGTGTTCAGCAAACCCGTTGAGCATCCGTGATCGCTTAAACCAGCTGTAGAGCTGCACCTTTGTAGCCGCCACACCAAGCCAAGCTGAAGACCACAAGCACCTCCCGTCCGGCGCCACATCAATGACCACCAAGTTGTCGCCAATGAGCGGCGGGATGGACTCCGGCGGATTGAACTCCACACATCCCAAAACCGCCAAGACCACGCATGCCTCAGAGAGGGAGTGTGGCTGGGAGCATGTATCAGCAAAACCAGCTCAAACGATTTAACATGGAACATGACAAAGTCTCTCATTTCTCTCTCTCTCTCGCTCTCTCTCTCTCTGTTCCCTCTTTTTTGTGTTGACTGTTGTGTTCCACGATTATATTCCAGGATGTAAACCCAGCAGCATTCAACCATAAACTGATGATATGGTATCTTCCTCCTTTAACATCCTTTAGCGTAATTATTGGTGGCCATTTTTTTAACCAAGCATAGGTTTGCGAGCGCAGATTTTATCCAGGGAGTGAAGACCAGGCACAGCATTTGGTAGGTGCTGGGTGTTCCCAGCGCGGGTATGAAGTCCCGGCCAAAGGTGCAGTGGCATGACTTCCTCCGGGCTCTGGATTCTGACCAACATCAAATTGAAATTCCAACATATTCATTTTGATGAGTCAAACCACCAAAAATGGGATTCTGATTCGCCCATGTATAAAGTGGATGTTCAATATATAATGTTCTATGTTTATTTTGAAACCTCAAAGCCCTAGTGTCCTGGCGGTACTCCTGAGCTATCTCTGGAGTTGTGCAGAATCCGAGAGCTGTCAGCTTTTCGAGAGCGCTGAGCCACCTTCCAAGATGAGGATTCCAAACATAATCCTTCGTAGTGAAGGTAGGAATCGTTCTGGCAGGGGCAGGGCATTAAGAAATTGAAGAAGGACACAAACATGGAACACCATGATCCAGTACCTTAAGATGTCATACAACGATTTAACCATTGTTATCCTGAACAGATCCAAACTATTTCCAAGTGTTTCAAATCAAAAAACAATTTTATGAAAGGCTTTGCCCGTTCGTGCACGTGGTTTTCGCATAAGAGCCACGTTGTTCTGGAACCACAAGATGCAGTTCAGGATGGTCTTTGATGCGAGGGTCCTGACATGGGACTGCAGCTCTGGTAGAAACACTACTTGGGGAACCATTGTTTTAACCATGGAGGGACACCCGTGAAGAACAAGTTTTCTACATACAATGTTCCTGCTTATCTAGGATACATGTTTAAATAAAAACATGAGGAATTGAAAACCCCAAAATGTTAATTTTCCTTTTGGTTTGGCACCCCGAAAACCCCCCCACAAGTCCCAAAACCTAATTTTAAATAAGAGGGGCCGGAGGGACTTGAGGGGGGTTTTCTTTAAGGGCCAAACCAGAAGGAAATTTACCAACCCAAAATGGAAGGTTATGTTTTTAACGCTGTGCCTCCTGAAGCTTCTTCAAGCCATCTTTGATGTTGTCTCGATCGAACTTGTTCAACATCGACCTGCGAACAAGCAACGTCCTTTGTTTAGGAGCACACTGTATAATACTTCGGTCACATTGGGCTAGATCTAAATAAGATCAATTAAGATGGAAATCGTAAAAGTTGTATCTTCCGCGTTGTTTTCTTGACTGCTGAGTTGAGTTCCTCGTTTAACTGGTGCACCCAGGCGAAGAAATGCAATCAAGTCACTCATAGCTGCCATCGTTTTCCCGGCTGGCTCTTGAGGAGAGATTCCTCTCAGTTTCCAACCTCAGATTCGATAGCGGCTAATGAAGGGAAGAAGAGACCGATTTGAATATCAAGGTTTGCTTAGTTGCCAGAGCTCCATGTTAAACTATCCACGTCACACCCAACCCGTTCTCGAGAAATGCAGGTGTATCCAAAATGGTCGGCATTCATAATTGTTTAGGATTTTCAGGGTTGTTTTTTCCCTTTTAAACTCTTATTTAGAAAATGTTGATTTAAAACACTTTTTCGTTCAAACCCGGGATTGGCCGGTTTGAGGATGATCCAACATGGGTTGTGTTCCTGATGCCGGGAAAGATTCCATTCCTATGTTAGCAATGGTGTTCCATGTTAAATCGTCCATATCTCTTCCAACCGGTTCCGGGGCGATCCTGGTGTTTATCTGGAAGTATGCATCTGATATGGTTGGAATCCAAGATTTTCAGGGTTGTTTTTTCCCTTTTAAACTCTTATTTAAAAAATGTTGATTTAAAGCATTTTTTCGTTCAAACCCGGGATTGGCCCGTTTGAGAATGATCCAACATGGGTTGTGTTCCTGATGTTGGGAAAGATGCAATTCCTATGTTAATAATGGTGTTCCATGTTAAATCGTCCATATTTCTTCCAACCGGTTCCGGGGCGATCCTGGTGTTTGTCTGGAAGTATGCATCTGATATGGTTAGAATCCAAGATTTTCAGGGTTGTTTTTTTCCTTTTAAACTCTTATTTAAAAAATGTTGATTTAAAGCACTTTTTCGTTCAAACCCGGGATTGGCCCGTTTGAGGATGATCCAACATGGGTTGTGTTCCTGATGCCGGGAAAGATTCCATTCCTATGTTAATAATGGTGTTCCATGTTAAACCGTCCATATCTCTTCCAACCGGTTCCGGGGCGATCCTGGTGTTTATCTGGAAGTATGCATCTGATATGGTTGGAATCCAACATTTTCAGGGTTGTTTTTTCCCTTTCAAACTCTTATTTAAAAAATGTTGATTTAAAGCATTTTTTTCGTTCAAACCCGGGATTGGCCCGTTTGAGGATGAACCAACATGGGTTGTGTTCCTGATGCCGGGAAAAATGTTAATATTGGTGTTCCAGGTTAACCCATGGAGTTTTGTCCCCCCCTGTTCTGGAGCTTCTGTTGGATTCCGGATGATTATGTTGTATATTTGGTAGTCCCTGATGATCTTTGGTGTTCCAAGTTTAAAACGACAAGTATGAGTTGAAGGATGATCATTATTCTGGGGTGGGGCATTTTCTCAAGACACAGGGTGATACCACATGATGCTATGATGGTAATGTTCCACGTTAATTTGTTGCCACCGCTACCTGCGCATCTTTTTTCAAGCTTTCCCTGCTCTGATCTGATCCATGCTGTCAGGCAATGGAAATTAATTACACTAATGTACCGGTTCGAGCATCTGATGGTTTTGCAGATTCATTTGGTTTTTCGGCATCTCATTTGCCTGTAGTGCCTACCACCAGGGCTTGGCATGCACCACTCTGAATCAGCGGGGCTAGTGGGAGAGGATGACACTGTATCGGTAACGGTAATGGCAAGATCATCTTGCATCACAATGACTTGCACGGGCTCTTCCTGCGTGACCCTGGAACCACCGACGGCCACCGCTGAAGTCTCCCGCTTGCCGTTCCACCACCTAGATATGAACTCGAACAAGATGGCATAGACCAGAACACAAAGATATGCAAAAACCGCAATATCCATGGTCATGTTGCACGACTCAAGGACGAACGGCAAAAGCAAACAGGGATTGAGCTCTTGAAGCCAAAATACTTCGATCAGTGCATGCCCTTCACAATCACTGCTGTGTTCCTGGTTTTCATATTTCAACATATTTCAACCATGTTTTTTGTTTTTTATGATCTTGCATGTGGCAGCTTGGATCCGATGTTCCACGTTTTTGTTTTTCATCAGGTCACCTTTTTTCCGCTACACATCTACCCCAAGATTCCCACCCAGCCGCCACAATCGAACAAGGGGCAATTCTGGATCTGTCAGCCAGAAGATGTCCTGAATAGCCGTTTGCTTGGTTCGGAGTGCAGAGCATATGTAATCGTACAGTTCCTGGGGCTCGCCAAGAAATTTTCCGATGTCCTTTCGAATCGCAATCGACCTTGGCCAGGGACACATTTGCAAACTTAACACGGAACACATACTGTAACACAAAACATAAACAAACAAGTGTCAAACCCTGCTCCTATGATTTTAAGAAATTCAAAGGAGAACTTAGCACAAGGAAATATTCTTAAAAAGAAAATGTATCCAAACCATGCATGATACCACCCTCTGTATCGCCGGGCTCCTCCATAGCCCGTGTCCTCTGTAGCAGTGAACACATGTTTGATGTGGTAGGCGGGGCCGAATGTTTCGGAGAAGCACTTGTGTATCGAACCTGTATATACGTTTTCAGCAATGCATATGCGTGAACGGTTCTTGACATGCCACCTGTCAGGGTGTTGCAGGTCGGGGAATGAGGGCGGGTGCTCCGTCGCAGAGGGTCTTGGAGTGATGGCGCCAGAGAAGAAAAAAACAATCTTCAGTGTTTTACGTTAATTTTGCTATCCCCTAAGACCCCTTCAACATTTAAAGTGGATGGTGATTGCCCATGCGTGGTTGGACCCTTTTAACAACACTATAACCTGTGCCAAGTTAAACCAACACTGAGTACTACCATGTCTTTTTTCATTCCAGCCTCCAGTAAACAAGGGCCGCCGCGCGACCTGGACCTCGATCCTGCCGCTTCGCTCCTTGCCTGCTGTCATCCTTACAAGAGACCCCTGCAAGGTCCTCAGATCAAGCCACAGAGTTTTAACTTGGAACATGAAATAGGCTTGCAACCAAACGAGAATTCTATTACCAAGTTGATGGCTTTCAGTTTTAAAACAACAACAAAAATTATAGATTCTTTGGAATGTCCCAGGTTCTAGATCCACATCAACTCGAGGTTTGCAATATTTGTGGTGACGCAGGCATGGCAAGGAAGACTGCCACTGAACCACAGGAGAATCCAAAATAGCGTTGATCTCCGAAACATCATGGGCTGATTTCAGAAGGCCTTGCGTCTCAACGTCCACAAGATTCAAGACCTTGGTCACAGCAAGGAGATGTTTAACGAAGAACACCTATACTGACTACCCAAAAAAAATACAGCGTATAATGTGTCTGGTTCTACAAAACCATGTTGTATGTTCCATGTTAACAGTATTTTCAAGACTCCTGGGATATAAGAGATACCAACTTCGTGATTAGATAGACACTCTACAGCATGCCTGCATGAATCAAGCCAAGTGACGTTGTTGAACACGCAGTGGTTCTTGAAGAAAGGATCCTCCAAGAGGCCAGAGCGAACTTCGCCACTTGAATCCATAGCGCTCTCCTGGGCAGCCAGCTCCGATGAGGGAAAGACTTAAACAAATAAAAACATAGCACACAGACCCTCCTGGGATGCCATGAGTACTGCTGCGTGATCCTATTCTATGCAGTACATATCTCCTTGAAAGATCAGGCGACTGTGGATTACCTATTGTAGATTTCTGAATCTGCAGCCAAGTTTCGAGCCGAAACGAAACTCCACAGTCATGAGCCTCCAAGATCTTCAAGCTTCGTGCAGCAGCGTCCAGCCTGGTTGGTGGACCACTGAGAAAATGATAGGATTTGGTTTCTGTTGTTAAACATGGAACATTGTTGCACACCCATTTGGCGATGTTTGGACACTTGCTGCACTCGATCTACACTGGTTGATTTGATGCTGCCCTGCAATGATCATCGTTTCTCCGAACGTACTCTATGTTGTGCGAAATTAATTAATCCTCGCCCAGGAACCCGCTGAATCCACTGCTAACAGAGAGCGATCTGCACGTCCCCAGAATGGCACGACCCTTGAATCTGTCGGCAGCATACTGCAAAGCTCGAGGAACTGCCTGAGGGACTGGACAGAGCCATCTGGTATGGCATCTTAACATAGACATTGGACCTATGGTACAGAAGAGTATAATGTTTTTACAATACTCACCCGTGACATACTGCAAGATCCGGATTGTTTTGAATCATTTTGTTTTACACTGCAAACATGGAACACATACTGCCACACATAGTATTGAATAGCAGCACAGTTCATGGTAGTTTTGGGAAGTACCGGACCTTCTTCACCCAACCTGCCGCTTCCGTCACAGTTTGCCTTTCAGCATTCTTCATGTCCACTGGCCGGCGATCAGATGGCCAACCGTCGATGAAGGTGGCCCCGCAAGGCAATGTGCCAAGGCCAGTTGATGTTTCTGCTAGCTTCTTAGGCAATGCTTTAACAACCGGTGATTTCTTCTTCAAGCGGACTGCCTCGGTTCTGCTTGGCTTATCATCAGGGCTCCCATAAGACATGTTAAACTATTGGCTTGCGGGTATCGAAAATATCATCCACTGATCCATTGGAAGAAGCCACATGCAGTACACGTACACCATCTATTTAGATTCCAGAGCAAACCTTCATGGTGTAGGGATTGAATCCGCAAAGAAAAAAAGATGCCAAACTATGGTCGGGGGGCCGATCCAACCGGTTGCGCTTCCAATGCTTCGTGTTTCAGAACCAGACTGTCCGTGCCCTTGTCGAGCATGCCGATCATGTCCTGGAACCAATTAACTTTAACATAGAACAGTGTCAAACTCAAAAAACTTCTACATGGTTTTAAAACACAACTTATTTATCATCCAAATAAGATCATTTCTTAACGTGGACAATGACCAATCCATTTCCCTCCTGCTCATCGTCGTTTTCCTCCTCTTCTGCCGTGGCTGGCAGAGTCTGTGGCGCAAGTGGTAGGGACTCGGAGGCAGCAGGCGCAGCTGCTTCCAACACCATCTTGGTCTCCTGGAATGAACTGGAGAAGCCATAGACGGAAGATTGTGCGAGCCCAGAACTTTAACATGCATTGATCCCCCCAGTAGGCAAAAATGATACCTTCTTAAATATACACCTGGAACATGACTAAGCCCTATCCCTCTCCCGACCCAACAATCTCTCCTCCTGGGCTGCATTGGCTTCAAGAGCACATGGAAGAGATTCGGACGGCTTGGTCTCCTGGAATCAAATCGACACACATTAACATGGCACATGGTCCACGTGTTCAAGTTTGCGAAATATAACATGCAATCATTTTTGGGATCACCCTAATGATACTTTCTAAACCTGGAACATGACTAAGCCCTATCCCTCTCCCGACCCAACAATCTCTCCTCCTGGGCTGCATTGGCTTCAAGAGCACATGGAAGAGATTCGGAAGGCTTGGTCTCCTGGAATCAAATCGACACACATTAACATGGCACATTGTCCAAGTGTCCAAGTTGGCGAAATATAACATGCAATCATTTTCGAAATCACCCTAATGATACCTTCTAAACCTGGAACATGACTAAGCCCTATCCCTCTCCCACCCCATAGTCTCTCCTCCTGGGCTGCATTGGCTTCAAGAGCACATGGAAGAGATTCGGACGGCTTGGTCTCCTGGAATCAAATCGACACACATTAACATGGAACATTGTCCAAGTGTCCAAGTTGGCGAAATATAACATGCAATCATTTTCGAAATCACCCTAATGATACCTTCTAAACCTGGAACATGACTAAGCCCTATCCCTCTCCCGACCCAACAATCTCTCCTCGTGGGCTGCATTGGCTTCAAGAGCACGTGGAAGAGATTCAGAAGGCTTGATCTCCTGGAATCAAATCGACACACATTAACATGGCACATGGTCCACGTGTTCAAGTTTGCGAAATATAACATGCAATCATTTTTGGGATCACCCTAATGATACTTTCTAAACCTGGAACATGACTAAGCCCTATCCCTCTCCCGACCCAACAATCTCTCCTCCTGGGCTGCATTGGCTTCAAGAGCACGTGGAAGAGATTCAGAAGGCTTGGTCTCCTGGAATCAAATCGACACACAATAACATGGAAGATGGTCCAAGGGGGATCACCCTAATGAAACCTTCTAAACCTAGAACATGACTAATCCCTATAGCCCCTACCACCTGGCACATGACCAAGCCTATCCCCTCCCGACCCAACAATCTCTCCTCCTGGGCTGCGTTGGCCTCTCGTCCATGCGGAAGAGATTCGGAAGCAGCCGCCGAAGCTGCTCTGGTCTCCTGGAATCAAATGGACACACATTAACATGGAACATGGTCCAAGGGTATATAATATGTAATCAGTTTCACACCCTAATGATACCTTCTAAACCTGGAACATGTCTAATCCCTATAGCCCCTACCACCTGGAACATGACTAAGCCCTATCCCTCTCCCGACCCAACAATCTCTCCTCCTGGGCTGCGTTGGCCTCTCGTCCATGCGAAAGAGATTCGGAAGCAGCCGCGGAAGCTGAATTGGTCTCCTGGAATCAAATCGACACACATTAACATGGAACATTGTCCCAATGTCCAAGTTCCAAAAAAAAAACATGCAATCATTTTCGGGATCACCCTAATGATATCTTCTAAACCTGGAACATGACTAAGCCCTATAGCCCCTCCCACCTGGAACATGACCAAGCCTATCCCTCTCCCACCCCCATCGTCTCTCCTCCTGGGCTACATTGGCTTCAAGCGATTCGGAAGCAGCCGACGAAGCTGCCTTGGTCTCCTGGAATCAAATCGACACACATTAACATGGAACATGGTCCAAGGGTATATAACATGCAATCAGTTTCGGGATCACCCCAATGAAACCTTCTAAACCTGGAACATGACTAATCCCTATAGCCCCTACCACCTGGAACATGACTAAGCCCTATCCCTCTCCCGACCCAACAATCTCTCCTCCTGGGCTACATTGGCTTCAAGAGCACGTGGAAGAGATGCAGAAGCAGCTGACGAAGCTGCCTTGGTCTCCTGGAATCAAATCGACACACATTAACATGGAACATTTTCGCAGTATCCAAGTCTAGAAGTGTAACGTGCATTGAGAGCCCAGTTTCGTAATCGCCCAAATTGTATCTTCTAAACTAAACCTGGAACATAACTAAGTCCTATCCCCTGCCGATCCAACAATCTCTCCTGCTTGGCTGAAACCCTCGACTTGGCAGCATCAGCTGCCATCTCAGCCAGGATGTTGCTTGCCAACATAGCATCTTCAAGACGCACCTTCACTTTGTCGTAATCGGCGGTCATGGCCCAAATTCAGACCCCCGTGCCTGAATCCCGGGCCACCCTTGAGCACCAAATGTGCTGCTCACATCGGTTCTTTCTCCATGTGCATGCTCATGTTCTATGTTTAATCATAGCAATAGTCGGTTCATGTCTTTGCTGGATAGCCACGTCAACTTCCCCGGTTCCCTTGGATCATACAGGGTTCCACGTTAATAACTTCATAGTTCTCTCTGTGCTGGTGCGTGATCTCTACGAACCCTGCATCAGGTTCTATGTTTAAACTGGTTTGCCAACCACTGCCTGTTCCACGTTAAAAGTAATGGCTGCTGCTCAGTAACATCCCCAGGAAATCCAAGGGAAAGAAGCCAAAATCCCAAAAGTTCCACGTTAAGATGGAATCAACATATTTTCCTACTTTTCCCGGGGAATTGTGATGATGATTTCGAGATATTTCGAGCCTGGATTTACGCTAACATAGCATCTGAAAGAGCCCATGTTCCGAACGCGCACTGATATTTTAACGTAGCATTTTTAAGATTTTTTTTTTTTTGTACGTTAAATTTCGGGAGAGTAATTGTGAACTCTGTGCATGTGTTTATCATTGTCAATCTTACCTGAACTGTGCTGGTTCCAATCTGATGGATTCGCTGGTTACCAGCGTTTGACAAATCAAACGACCCACCGACCTACCCACCATCCAACCCACCAACCAAGCACTGAGCAGAAAAATGAACGCATCCCAGCGCTATCATCCTCTAAAAGCGTGATCTGGCACATCACATCTGGAGTGGCCTTGGGCGGCTTCAGTTGGCCCCAATTGAACCAGCGGAACCAGGCTGCCAGAGAAAGCTTTGAGAGGGGAACAAAGTCAGGGCACATGTACAACGACAGCATGGTATAGCCACATGAATAGTTTCCATGCCTGGTTCGGTTCGTCCAACCCCCAGCACCTCGAAGCATGACCCCGGGTCCAAGCCCATGCTTCTACACGACCTCGCCTCGGGGACCCCCAAATGTCTCAGCCGGCCACTGGCACATTGCGGTACCGCACTTCCGGAATCAGTCCACCCTGAAGTCCAGCGGAGAATCATTGTGACGAGGCTGTGGCTGGGATCGTGCTTGAGATTTCGACATCTTTCAACCGATAGACCCGTGAATTAGCATGAAAGCATGGTGGTCAACCAGGGTCACTGGTGGTATCAATGATGGTAGACCACCATTGTTATCAACCTCCGCAGCCTGTCGGATCAGATTTCCTATCCCAACATGGCGGGATGAACGTCTGAAAGACATGGAGCAGTGACTTGCCCCCATTTGATGGTTCAAGAGACCAGAATTTGTTTCCCCCGGTGGGTTGTTGATGTTGTTGTGGTTGTTTTTGTTGGGAGAAGTTAAATAGATACATATGTATGTATATATATATATATTTAAACATATGTGAATGTATCTTTCTATGAAGAAACACATGTATCATATCAAATGCATATTTTCATATATCATCTAAATATAGATCTATTATATATGTGTATATATACATCATAGGTAAATAAAAACTTTTATATACAATATAATATGTAAATATATACACATATATATATATATTAAATATGTATATATATATATGTACAAATACAATATGTACACATCTCATCCGAGCTGCCTGCTGATCCCCCAGAGCTGAGAACGTCAACGTGCGCCCTAAACTCACCAGGCTGGGATCCAGCCGTGGGCTCAGCTATGCCCTGGATGGCTTCCAAGCCATTACTTTCCAGTTGGTTTGAAGACTCTGCTACGCATTTTTTGGACTTTTGCCATTACTTTCCAGTTGGTTTTAAGATTCTAAAATCTTAAAGGCATGGACCGATATAAATAAGATGTATGTGAGTATCTGTAGATCTGCATCTATCAAGCTACAGTATATGTACCTTGCTGTTCTGAACGCATCTTCTTACTGGTCTCCAGCTGAAAAAACAGTAGTAATTACTCAACTAGTAACAACTAGTAACCATGAGTAGCTCGTGCCCACTGAACACCATTATTAACCACTGACCACTAGTACCCGCTAGTAACCATTGTTAACCACTGACCACAGACCACGAGCAACCACTGTGCCGCTGTCCATCGATGAATCTCCATGACCATTGCACTCGGGAGCCGACCACCAGCTGGTGTACCAAAACCAATGCACCGTGGAGCCCTTGGTACCCTGATCGCTTGATCAACCAGGGAATTACCACTGACCATTGATGATCAATGATTGACGGTTGAGTAATCATTTCTAGTGGTTTATCAAATATTAGATGACAAACCATTCAAGAACAACATGAACAAACCAATAATCAACCAATCATGAACGAACCATCAGCCAACCAGTACTTCACCATCATACAATCAGGAACAATCCGTCAGTGACTGTAACAAATTCGGCGCTTTCTCAAAATAGGGGTGCCCCCAAATCAGCCGTTGATAGCTATTTATAGGATGAAACCAACCTTTTTTTGTGTCCGCCATTTTAATAAACCACTATTTATATTCAACCATCATGGAATAACCATTAATTATGGTCGTATAATGGCTATATAATGGCTATATAATAAACCCTTCATGACCCCCCAGCTAAGTTCACGGCGAATCAGCAGCCTGAGGTCCACACCAAACGTCCCTTGGTCGAAGGGAAACGATCCGCCAACAGTTCCAGATCTGGCACCTCACCGCAGATTCGCGTGAGACGAACCCACGGGGAAGTTGGTTTCATGGCCATTTTCAAGCATCATTTGGTGGTTTCTCAAAATAGGGAGCCCTAAAAATGGCTGGTTTATTGCTATAAATGGTTGATATAGGATGATTTAGGGGTACCGCTATTTTGAGAAACGCCCATTGACCAGTTTAGCCATCATGAAGCAGTTTATAATCATCATTATACAACCATCATCCCACACATGTTTTTGTAACCACTCTTGTATAACCATAATTCCTAATTATGTAACCATTGTTGTATATCTATTATATAAAACAATTATACAACCATAATTCAGATAACCACTATATGGTTTATATTGGTTTATAACTGACAATTTTTACCATCATGAACCATCACTAAGCATCATTAACCATCATTGACCATCATGAAGCATCATTAATACTCATCACTATATATTCTTTGTGATAATTCATCATTGCCAAGGCATTCCTGAGCCGCATCACTGGTTGCCCCACACCCTGGGGACTCCAACGCTTCCACCCTGCTGCGTGGTTGCGCAAGCATAGCCTGGCAGAACAGCGAGCGACTCTCGGCAGAGGCCCGCCGGCTGATCGGAAAGATAGGTGATCTTTAGCGATTTTTAGGTGATTCTTAGGACTTTTGTTGGTGATTCTTCGTGATTTTTGGGTGATTCTCAGGACTTTTGATGGTGATTCTCAGGACTTTTGATGGTGATTCTTAGGGTTATTGGTGATTACTAGTGATTCTTACTGATTCGTAGGTAGTGTTGGAACTAATGGTGATTCGTGCCGATGATCGTGGTTAGCCAATGGCTGATAAGCGACATGGTGATGAACATGATCCTGGTGATTATTGGTATTACTGGTTGGTGACTCTTAGGAATCTTGTCAAGTGATTACTGGTGATTTTTAGTGATTGTTGGTTCTTATTGGTGACTATCGGTATTGAATTGATCACGATTGATAGCGTTAGTATTTAGTTGAGTTGAAATTTAGATAGTTGTGCCCTTTTTAAATAATCAATTAGTTCATCTTCACATTTATAACGTGCAAAGGAATGATCATATACATGATTCACTATATGGGTCCATGTGAACACCTTTGAAACACACTCTTCATTGATCATCGCAGTATCTCCTTCTTGTTGAGAAGGAATCACATACCAACTTTTGAAAAAATCTATACATATTGAATGTGTTCCAACTGGGGCTCGAGTATGTTCGTTTCGACTCACCATGTATTGTTCTATGAATTGTGGCTCGATTCATGCAAAGTGCTATTGGTTGTTTACGATTCGCCATAGAACGAGCTAATTATATGGGGGGTTCTCAAAATAGAGCACCCTGAATCATCCCTTATTCACCATTTATAGGTCACAAACCAACCATCTTTTGGGGGTCCACTATGCCTTGAGAAACCACCGTAGCATTCGCCTCTGGAGGGCCTTCCCCCGGAGATCCGACGAATGCGCTGCGCCTAACGGCAGCTTGAAATTGATCTGCGCCTCAGATCACCGCTGGGAATCGGCGCGCGCATCCCCGAGCTGAGCGTCCACCACGAGCTGGGAACTGATGTTATTTCGGGGGGTGATAAGATGGTGAATCAGATGCTTCATAGTGCTTACATGTGCTTCCTGAGCTGGTGAAGAAGCCCATTATGCTAGTTGATACTCGTGTTCGGATGCTTCTTGATGGTTCAGGTGGTTGATGATGAGCACCAAATGATGTCCCGGATCACATGTACCACCCTAGGATGTCGGACAGGGGTGCAGTTTATACCAATTTCTTCCCGCAGATGTGTCAGCTAGGGTTGGAACTTCCTGACCGTGCTTGGACTGCACGTCCATGGGTGGTGCCTCCAACCCAAAGTATCCTTCCTTGTGAATTCAGATCCAGTAGCTACCCTCGGCATAGAGAAACCCAGAGCATGTGTGTGACATCAGAAGCATGCGCGCGAGAATGAATAATCCACCATAACTCCAAGGATTCAAGAACCATGTAAAAGCACATGCGCCATCAGCAACAGTGACGTCAACAACGGCAACCCTGAAATGGTCGTTGAACATGCCCAAAACATATGCATACATATCTATAATGTGTGGTAGTCTTAAATGATATGTGTTCATTGTCCGTCGTTTACATAGAAAATATGAAAATATCTAGATAGCATCAAACGAATAAGTGAACAACATAATATCAAACACACTGCGGATACAATTGATACAATACATTTGTGTGGTATACATATTGGATGTATATCTACACATAGTTGATACAACAAATAACAGATTTCAACAAAAACAAGACTCACCTCAACTCCTGCAACTCAGCGTTTCCTCAGTGTCCAACCAAATTTCCAAAGCCGTAGAAGGTCGTGCCAAAGGCGATACGGGCGTAGATCCTGCAAGGACCCGAAGCGAAGCAACGAGCCACGCACAGGATGCTTGCAATCGATCTTCAAAACTGTACAATCTACCACGCCCTATCATTAGTGGTTAATAGCGGTTAATAGTGGTGAATAGTGGTTGATAGTGGTTGATAGTGGTTAATAGTGGTTAATATTGATTAATATTGATTAATGGTGGTAAATAACCCAGTGGTTGATAGTGAGTAATATGATGATTATAATGGGTAATACTGATCATGAATTGGTCGGTGGTTGAACCACACCGTCAGCAATGATATCAGTTAACGATGCTTAATAATGGTAACAATCGTTCATAATGAACATTACTGGTTGGTGGTTGTTCACCACCCCATCATGAAAGATGTGCTTGTCAGATGGCCAACCCTTTGTACAGACTGGGGAAAAAAAAATTGAATTTGTTGATGATAATGTGATCAATAGATATCAATAGTTTCAATACCCGTAGAGGCAACTGCTACTACATGGTCAGCTCTTGCAATAGTTTCCTTCTCACTGCTTTGGAATGATTGGCTGTCCATACCAAACACAACCTGCGTGGTCCAAAATGAACCAATGACATCAGGTGCTAACCTCCAAATTTCCCAGGTGCTTGTACTCTTCTGAGTAATGTTAAATATCAACCAATCAACAAATCGATGGATTTGTTCAAGAAAATCATGTCCCTCCTACCAGCACAACATTCCCAGAAACGGATGCTGAAAAAACAAAAAAAGCACCAACCTGTCGGTGGTTCCTTGCCGCCCTGCAAACATGCGCAAGTCGAGGCCACCGTAGCAGCACAAACAAAAACATCTGGAAACCACCCAGCAACAATTCCTGGCTGGGGGTTAAACCACCCCTATGGGGATATACCAACTATAATAAGTGGTTAATAATTGTTTACAATGGTTAATTGCACGGTCATAATGGCTAATAATGATCATGAACTGGTTGGTGGTTGAACCACCCCTATGAAACATATTGGTTACTTATGATTTATGATAATTGAAACTTACAACGGTTAATAACCTGCATTCCTGCTTGGTGGTTGGGCACCAT
>VSDK01010480.1:9152-72560 GCA_009767595.1 Symbiodinium kawagutii | reverse complement strand
ATTCCTGCTTGGTGGTTGGTCACCATCCCGTCACGAAAAATATATGCACCTCAACCAACCAACCATTTGTTGATACTAGGGAAAACACAAAAATGAAGCCACCAAGCAACAACTTCTTTCTGACAAAAAAGATCCTGGAACATCAATCCACTGAACCACAAAGCACCAAGAATTTCTTCAAGGATTTTCGGGCAACCAATCCAGTACAGCAACCTTCCTGCCAGCGTTTCACAGCAGTCCCGTCACCCGCGGGAAGGGCCGCCTGTTTCCGGTATCCCCTCGGAAAGGTGCTTGGTTGCCATCTCCAACCTCGTGTGGGATGTCAACCACTCGAGCTGAGAAACCAAAGATGGGGGCAACATATGGTGGTTTCTCACAATGCGGGAACCCCTAAATCATCCAATATTAACAATCTACAATAATTCACAAACCATTTTTGGGGTCCCCTATTTTGAGAAACACCCATATCAACGAAGAGAGGCTGATGAAGAGAGGACCTAAAATTTCGTAGCACAGTGTAGCACATAAAACCAACATATGCAGTGAATGTCACCCAAAGAAAGCGTCTTCTGCAAAGAATGTCTGGGATAGCTGCATCTCATCTGTGAGATGGCAATGTCCCACTGGTATCCACAGAATCGACCCAATTGGATGACGCATGAAATCCCAAAAAACGGCCATGGGATGCCATTCATTGCGTCCCTAGCCGCATGGGTAGTTTGGACGACCATCTTCTGAAGCTGGCCTTTGGCACTACCGGTTTCGATCATAGCTTCTTCAATGCTTCCAGTCATGATAAAGCATCCTGAACCATTACCTTTCACAGCTGAATGGCTAGTGACTAACCATTAATGCATAGTCAGGATTAATAAAACCCCCCTAGTTAATCAAACCCCTCCTCAGCCCTGGACCCTGGTCCTTACTAAAGTTAATTAGGTGCTGATTTCACCCCCAGATAAGATAAGGACAGCCCAAAATCCCCCCTAGTTAATCAAACCCCTCTGGATCCCTAAAATTTTTTGAAATTGATTTTTTGATTAGCTTTAAATTAGTTTTAATTAGTTTGCTTATTAGTTTTATTACTACTCATGGCTAGTGGGCTCAGATTTCCTAAAAAAGTCTATGTGTTTTTCTTTATGAACCGCCTTTTAAAAATCTATCAAAAAACAATTTTTTAGAAGCTCACAAAGGGTACCCCCCACAAGCCTAGAACCCCCAATTTAAATACAATTGAAATCAATTGAAAAGCAATTGAAAGCAATTCAAAAACAATTGAAAGCAATTCAAAAACAATTGAAAGCAATTCAAAAACAATTGAAAGCAATTTAAAAACAATTGAAAGCAATTTAAAAACAATTGAAAGCAATTTAAACACAATTGAAAGCAATTTAAAAACAATTGAAAGCAATTTAAAAACAATTGAGGGCGTTTATTTGGGGGTGGTCACTTTTGGACACCTATGGTCAGACCTTGTCGACCTTGTCGACCTTGAGGGGGGGGGTTTTATTAATCCGGTGTTTGCATTACTGGCAGTATGGTCATCAGCCAAAACCATAACCATCATTGACGATGGCTACTCACTAATGATTATCATTCAACATCAACCAGTGACAATTGCCAAGCAATTATCAACAAATAAATCAATGAATATCAACCAGTCTTAACCACGAATCAATCAACCTTTACAACCCATAAACCAACAACCAATAGCAATTACCAAGCCAATCCTTATCTACTGCTGAAGAAACCATAAATCAACCAATATCCCGAATCCTTATGGTTGGTATTTGCAAAAATCAAGCATGGTTAAACCAAAGCCGGATAAATTCGGTAAGTATCGACCTTAAAAATCAGAAATCAACCAAGATCAACCCTTAGAAGCCATACATTATCCAATAAATCATCAATTAACCAATTGTTGGTTGAGTTATTGGTCGATTTATTGGTTGATGTATGGTGTTCTTGTATCATTATAACGGTTTCTTTCTTAGAATATCAGGGTTGATTTACCATCATCAACCATCACTATCCACTATATAAACTCATTATTGATCGACCCTGAGACACCATAAATCAACCAATAAACCATTCATGTACCAATCATAACCTACCAACCCCCCTCAACCCCTTCGCACGAAAACGCCCGCCCCGCCGCTGTGAGCCCCAACCGTTGACACCAGCGAAGCCGCCAAGATCAAGGGTCGTCTGTAGAGCCGTGCACCTCGGCGGCTGGCAACCTGCCATGGTGAACCAACGGCCCTGATGAAACCAGCTATGGGTCAATATGAACCAGCAATAATGGGGGATAATAACCAACCAAATAACAAGGAAAACAATGGTTAATGATAGGGAACATTAATGATAGGGAACAACTGGCTATGGGTCAAAATGAACCAACCAACCATGATTAATGTAGAATTTGCCCATGGGTCAAGGCTTCAACCAACCAATGATAGCTGGTGAATGGTTGATTTTCCAACGGTGAAGGTGGGAAATCAATATTAACCATAACTAGCTGGTTAATGGTTAATAGTGGGGTATAATAAGTAGCAATAGTAGGGGATATATATACCAACTAATATGGCTATGGGTCACTATTAAGCAACCAATTTCATGGGGATAATTAATAACCGACAAAACCATAGGGAAAAGTATGGTTAATGATGGGTGAACCAGGGGTACGGGGTTTTGACCCACAGCCATGTAACAGGGGAGGAACATCCAAGCACTCATGACTCATGAATACCTTCGAAGTGAGTAGTAATGACTCATGATGTGTGATTGAGATTATGAAGCATAGTCACAAACAGCCACGAAGCGAGTTCGGAAAGGCTGAGTTACTGATGGTTGATGATGGTGGATGAGTGTCTAGTTGATGGCTCATCCACACTTCATTAAACGCGAATTGATGGTTAGTTAAGTTAGTACTGGTCAATGATGGCATGGCACATGGTGGATAACAACCAATGGCTAACAATCAATCAATTCATTCGAGTGTGGTTGCTAACAATGACTATCAACCAAATCTTATCCGCTCACAATGACTAACAACCAATGACTACCAATCATGGTGGTCGCTTTTTATCTGGCGCCCCCAGGGCCCGTGCGTTGTTGTGTTGCGTCGGCCCCGACAGGTCGGTCCCGACCACTGGCCCCATGGATGAATGTACGTGCAGCAGTTAATAAACCACCATCAGTTTAAGCATATATTGCTGCTGATTTACCATCAAAGATAAGAGCTTGTGAATTAATGTATCTGTTGTTAGCTTTTTTTGACATTGAGGGATTCGTATGAACCTGAACCATGGAACATCAAGAACACCCTCTCTTCATCACCCTGTCGCAACCCATGTCTTTCCTGCACAAATCCCATGATTAAGTGCCAGTGGACTGACAAGTTGGGCTTGTTGAGTCCGTTGGAAACTGGAAGTCACCATTTTGTGCACGAGGAAACGCCACAAATGAAGGAAGTGACCTCATCTGCATTGCCAATACCAAGTTGCGACCAAGAGAACTTCAATAAAAGTAATCCTGGGAAGATAGAATCAATTCTGAAACTTATTTTTTTAACATCATCGGAATGTCGCATAGTGCCCACTGAAGCAATATATGCAACGGAATGAGATGTTCCAACGACTCAGGGAAACCATTCATACACCTGGCACATGTTCAGCTCACCCGGAAGATCGATGACGAGAAAACCATAACCTCTCAAACCTTGGTATATTTTTCCGACGAGGCACTTCCGCCGTTGAGGTTGGCAATGGCACTTGCCTGGCTGTCACCAGAGACAAACATATTGCCATCCAAGGAATATCATGTACGCATGTAGGTTTCGAACAAATTCATGTCTCGAGCAAACTCATGACCTAAATAACTACAATTCCTTTGTAATTAAGACGATTGTTGCTGTTTCTTGGGCATTATCAGAATCATAATGACTATAGAATGATTATTCAAAAATAAATTTGAAGCCAGGATTGGTTCTGCTGATTACTAACTTAATTAGACTACTGTTTGCTATTGTGGGCAACCACCATCAATAAGCATTAATGACCGTACCGGTTTGCCTCTACGAACCGAAGCATTGCTTTTTCAACATATCAAGTTTTACTAGGGTAAAAAGGTAAATAATATATGGGTGTTTCTCAAAATAGGAGTACCATTATCTTCATCGTCATGTTCATTGTCATCATCTTCCTCTTCTTCATTGTCATGTTCATTGTCATCATCTTCCTCTTCTTCTTCATCGTCATGTTCATTGTCATCATCATCATCATCATCATCATCATCATCATCATCATCATCATCACCATCTTCTCGTTCTTCTTCTTCTTCTTCTTCTTCTTCTTCTTCATAGTCATGTTCATTCATGAACTTATTGTTCTTCTTCTTCTTCTTCCTCTTCTTCTTCTTCTTCATAGTCATGTTCATTCATTATCTTATTGTTCTTTTTCTTCTTCATAGTCATGTTCATTCATTATCTTCGTTCTAATTGCACACCATCAGCATGAGGCCCCTTGCTCCCGCGCTTTTGAATCAACATGTTCACCCTCACTACCTCACCTTCAGGCTGTCCCAATAGAATGGAGAAAAGCCACCGTCCTTCTCAATCCTCAGCTGCTGCCCGTGACGTTTGTGGCTATGGTGACTTGATGATACGCGTGATGCACTTGAAAGATCTTCAAAGGAAACGTGACTGCTGCTCAAGGCTCAAGATGGTAATGATGATAGACTATAATATGTATGAAGGTAAATTAAGCAGAGCGCTCACAATACTCGTTATAATCATAGCGTTCGCCTCATGACACCTCATGCTGCCCTAGCCCATGCTTGCTAGGTTTTCAGTATGCCCATCCATGGCTACCTCTGACTCCAAGAATTCATGGGTTTGCTATCAGCCGTCGCCAAGCTTGACTTTATAATTCATGGTGGTCTGTAGTGTTATATGGCTATGGGCTAATACTAACCAACCAATAATGGGGAGAATAACCAACAAGAACAGGGAAAACAATGGTTGATGATGGGAAAACCAGCGGTACAGGATTTTGACCCATAGCCATATTGATGGCTAGTGAGGCTAATGATTGCAAACTAGTGTCTATAATGGTTATATATGTAAATACCATTGAAAAACAACAACAACATTGGGCTGGATAGAAACAACAATTCACCACTATTAACAATGAGCCCCGAAACATGGTGAACCCTGGTGAATACCAATACGAGGTCTTTATCAAATATTAATCATTATTCTTCATGATACTAACCATCATTCTTCATGATACTAAGATATCGTACCATTCAAAAAACATACCATTAGCTGATCTACTACAAAACTACAGTGATATGGTACAGCATTATGTAATAGGTACTAATGGTACCATTCATCATGACTGACCCCCATGAACCAGCACCATTCCTCTTCTGCATGGCTCACCGTTAGCTCGACCTCGTGACTGGGTCTCCCTGCTCCGCTGTGACCACAGATGGAAAGAAGCCGCCCGCAGGCAACGGCAAGTTGCCAATCTGTAGCACGGGCGCGCGCCGGCGCGCGCCCATGGGTGCAAGGGACCACATGTGAAGCTCTGCACTGGTTGATTGAGACTGGCTAATCACATGTGAACTGGGTAAGACTGGTTGGTTAAGACTGGTGTTAGTTTAGACTGTTTAAGACTGGACTTCTTAATCATGATTGAACATCCTGAACATGATGAGCTAATTTCTATCACAGTCCAGAATGATCAACCATAGTGGCGAACCAATAATATCTATGACCATGGGAGTAATGGTTGATTATGGCAAAGAGCAATGAATAGTAGCTAGCAAACAACAAATGACCACAATCAAACAGATCAGCCCCGGTGGTTTCATAGCCACAAAACTATAAGAGCCATACCACGGCCTCAAATCACAGTGAAACAATCTGATATTCAATCCTCATCCACACCATGAAAGTTGTTGGGGGTGAATCTCTGAGCGGAGATATGTAAAAACATGTATTACCACTGTTTTTTGATATCTTTTCACTATAATCTCTTTAAGAAATATCTAGAAAAAAAACAGCGTGGATTCCGAGACATGCCAGCTACTCAGAATCATGTGACATGCTGCTTAAGAGTCATCTTCGTATGATTGTTGGAGACCGTCCTTTTTTCTCACGTACGCGAAGGAATTGCCGCAGAACTGATGAAGTTCTGCATGTCCAAAATATCTACCATAGCAAATCTCTTCTACTCGCCGAGTACGCTCATCCGTCCATCGACGGTCTTCACAAACCATTCGTCAAGCATCACAAGCCGCAAACCTTTCATGAAAGTTAGCCTCGCAGGGCCTAGCTGGGTCTTGTTGGCTAGGGCAATAGTTGGCCATAGTTGGCCATAGTTGGCCATAGTTGGCCATAGCTGGCTGTAGGCATATAGGTTGTATCATGCTATATCCCTGCTATTGCTCGTTCACCGGCTCACAGCTCACTGGGGACAGGAGATCTCCAGCTGGACCTTCATGACCATCTTGTCGGTGCTAGTGACGTCGGCCATGATGTTCGGAAGGATGATCCTGGAGTGGGATCAGTTGGGGACAAGAGGTGAAGATGGCTGAGATGTGAGGTGATTTTCGGGGCAACGTTCACAGTGGCTTGATCAATCTTTCACATTGGAAATCTGAAATCGGTAATGAATAAATAAAATATTGAATCATGGCCACATGGTAATGGTAATGACTTAGACCAAAACAAGAAATATGTTCTCAATCTTTCCATTACCATGTGGCCACAAGTAAACAAATTGCATCATGAGATCATATCAATCTTTACATGTATGGCAATTATATATGTATATATACATATATATATATATATATATTTGTCGATTCCCATGAAAAATACAATGTCTCACCCAGTGGCTAATCTGATCCCTTTCTTCAACTTGGATTTTCGGTGGGTATATGGCAAACCCATCCAATCCTAAAAACACAGAATACATTTAAGAAACCGTGACTGTAAGCCACCTAAATCAATATCAACAGCCATATGGCTGTGGGTCAAAACCCAGTACCCCTCGTTTCCCTATCACAAACTAACCATTGTTTTCCTTTTATTGTTTCGTTATAACCCCCATTATTGGTGAATATTGACCGATAGCCATATCAGAATTCAGAAATCGCGCCGGGTCTTCCCCTTGCCTCAAGGTGTTCACAGGCCACGCCGCGATTCCCACAACAATGCCTGGTGAACGGCCGCCATCAGTGAACGAAATGAAAAAGTTTTTGAAGGGATGAGAATTGGAAATTGGGACCTATCCCAGATTTGTATGATCAATAATGGTTAGCACTGGTCAATTAATAATGGTGCATAATTGGTAATAATATTAGTACTGGTCAATGGTGGCTAGTAAGATTGGTTGATAACAGCATAGATGGGTTTGCATGATTACTTGTGGTTTGGTCAAGGGTATAGAAGGGCAGCTATGCCGTGGTTCTATAGGGATGGGTCATTACCAAAAATCCCTGTCTTTATATTGGGATGATAGTTGTATATCAGCAGCAACCGTGATGTAATCATCAACAGCATGTGCATGCTGGGATGAATCAACACCGACTACTTGGATGTGCACCGCCACGTAGTAAGTGGTCATTAACCGTGGTTTCTAGAGATTATAAGCTACCTTGTAGGGCTTCTACCCGTGGTTATAACGCCAGGTGCACATCACTATACCCAAGAATGCAATGTATCCTGGCAGTTCGGCTAGTTTGATCCTTCATGGGAACAGCCCAGGGTACAGGAGCCCCAAAGCCGATAGTCTTCGGGCCAAGGCCCCCGGTAAACCCAACATGTAGCTCCATGCTTGAAGGAACCCTGGCAGCGAGTTGCTCCGCCTCCCACCACAGACTCCGGCTGGCAAATGGGGCTTGAGCCTCGGGAGGAGTCATTGGTTATACCGGTCACAACATGTCGTAATTTGCTGGTTCACGGTTGATGATAGGGTGTCATAAGAAACAAAAAGAATCAAAAAGAGAGGACATATCAACTACATAATATGGCAAGTTGGGTCAAAACCAACCCTCCAACAGTTTGACTACTTGTCACGGCATGTTCACCAGAGGTACACGGTTGTGATCCACAGTCAGAGTTTCAGTCGGGTAGGGTTTTCGTGGTGTTTCAGTAGCACGCGTCTGCGCCTGGATCCCAGTTGGGATTCACTGCGAAACTAACCACCAACCAAACATAGGATCGATATGATTACCAGAGCAGACCTTACACAGCGCCATCCAAGCATGGGAGTTTCTCGAAATAGGAGCCCCCCCTAATCATCCAATATGCATCATTTAATTTATGTAAATAAACCAACCATTTTTGGGGTACTCCCCATTCTGAGAAATGACCATGTAGATCATATAGTATGACACAGTCACCATCTATCAAACTCCAATGGCTTTCAAACGGCGCACTGGGAATTGATGGCAAGTGACCGTGTTACAGTTCCTAAATCTGTCAAAATGGATTTCTCACTGACTTTCCCCCTTTGTAGATGTTTTGTTGTTTGAAACCTGGGGAAGAAAAACAACAGTTAAACACTGAAGGATTTGAAATACGCAAACCACTCCGAATTGCTTGATGTTGATGTCCAACATGAAACATGTTTTTAGTTTGACAATGGTGGTACACAGTTCATGTTTACAACCGCAACTGGAATGGTGCGGAATTGGTACCCCACTTCTGGCTTTCCAACTGATGATGCTGATGATTTTGGGGCCCAAGAAACTTTAGTTCTATCAGTTCTATCCAGCATCAAGGGTTATGAATTATCATGATGATTCTTGTTATCAGTATGGCTCGTCTGGGCTCATAGATGATCAAATCCATGCATCTACCAATTTCCAAACACCATAAAGTTTAGACAACAACCATGGCACTCAGACACTCCACTTTATGGTTGGCGTACTTCAGGCATGTGAAAAGCCAGGAAGCATTGTATGTGGGTACAGCTGAGCCTACCTACTGATCGGAACCTGCTCAAAAGTGGTGTCAATAGTGGAAACTCTGAATCTAGAAATGGGATTGGTGATCGGCAAATCATCAAGACATTGCCAGACATTGCGGACTTTTTGGTGTGAAGTTCATCTACTGGATTCTCAGAGGGTATCGCAACGGTGCTCAATCCTAGGTGGCCAAATATCCCGAACCACCCTCGACCCCATGAAGCTTTGGAGAATCTAAGCTCTGCTGGGCTCCCAACAAATGCCGCCAGCCACGGTTGGACACTGGGTATGTGCAACCTGGCCGGGGATGTTCAAGGGCGGGCTGCTGCTTTCTTGTCGTTCAACTCTGATCAAGGCATCACCACTTGCAGAGATCATCGTCATCATCCTCATCCTCATCCTCATCATCATCCTCATCCTCCTCCTCCTCCTCCTCATCATCATCATCATCATCATCATCATCATCATCATCATCATCATCCTCGTCATCATCATCATCATCATCATCCTCGTCGTCATCATCAGCAGCAGCAGCAATCATCAATTTACATGTCAGCATCATCAATTTTCAATAGCCATCAATCGCACTCATCAACAGATCATCGCCATGATCATAGTCCCACCTGGCACTGCGACCCAATGTCCCACTGCGTCAGTGGATGCAGCCAAAGGCGAAGGATGGACTGCCTCAGGCCCGGTGCATGTGAAGGATCATAGGGACATTGTGGTTGATGGTTTTCAATAATAATCATGGTTGATGGTTCCTGATGTTTTTATGATGGTTGATATCGGAAAAATCAATGTAAATCATGTGTTAAAAAGATGACAATGTTGGATGATTGTCCATAATGTTGGTTTCTGATTAGTATCTACCTGTTGGTTTCATCTATTTTCATTACTTTAGGGGGGGTTACACTAATCAGAAACCAACATTAGCAGGGAACGATGGTTTTGAACTCCTGGTTCCTGAGCTCCCCGGGCGGTTTGATGGGATGACCCAAGCGCGCTTTGAACTCGAAACTGAAGGCAGGCACCTTGGTAGGCCAGCGGTGGGGGTGGAGGTGTATGACCACTGCTGTGGAGCTTAGGGTGGTTTAGAGCTAGAGGTTATGGTTGCTTATGGTTGTTTATGGTTGGTTTATGGTTGGTTTATGGTTGGTTTATGGTTCGTTATGGTTCGTTCTGGTTGTTTACGGTTGGTTTTGGTTGGTTATGGTTGGCTGGTTTATTGTTCTTTAATAGTAGTTCGTCATGGTTGTTTTTTGTCAGTTTAGGGTAGTTGTGGTTGGTGATAGTTGGGCTACGTGCAGTCGGATAGCCATGTTTGGAGGTTCATTGTGCACCGCGGTTGGTATAGACAACCAGTTGATACTGATTCGAAAACGAGAGATCTGAGTCAATGAGGAGGTCGGTATTGTTCCCTAATCATTCACCATTCGCATCCTGTTCCACCATTGGCAGCATTATCATCCCCGGTTCCTGCCCATCAACATCCATCAACCATTATCAGCTCGATCAAGCTGCGAACGTCAACCGCCTGATGAAGCACCTGTGAATTATTAATGATCAGTTAACGGACTTTGCAAAACCCATTTTTTTCCACTATTTGAAGAGTTTGACTATTTGCCACTATTTGCCTATTTGACTATTTGAGTCCAGTGGGTATCAGTATTTTATCCACTATTTGACTGTTTGCCACTATTTGCCTTCAATGTTTTATTATTACTGGGTCATTTACCACTGAGCAGCCCTCATATTACACATTCATTCACCATCAGTTAACCATCATTCACCACTCTTGCATCAACCACCACCAATCAACTCACTAACCATCACTAGTTTCTCACCATCATTAATCATCCTTAATCCTAAATTAATCATCAATTCACCATCTATGAACTCCATCATGAACCATTGATAAAACAATAATCAATCATCAATTAATACACCACAAATCAAGCATCCAGTACCCATCCATCACCCATTGGTGCTGTGTTTCGGCCCTTGCAACGCTGGTCCCTTCCATGTGCCCCGACGTTCAGCCGATCGCCATTGGCTTGTGGACACTTCAAGTCGATGGGCGAGCGACAAAAGCCTCGTTTCAAGGCGCTGGGCCATGGCGTCGTGATGTCAGTGGTTTTGAAGGCTGACAGTGATCTTAATTGATGGCTGGCAAAATATCATGAGCATAATGGCATTATAATTCTTTCTGGCATAATGATGATTAAATAATTGACAACATAAATAATTAACTATGTTGCCAGTATTGTCGTTCGCCAACTGGAATCGTTCATTCAATTGTTAGTGGTAATTTAACAATGGCTAATAATGGGTAAAAAATGGCATATGAATGGTTATTGCTGGTTATAATTGATGGCTTTCAATGGCTAACTTGTTGTTGATGATGATTGATGATGGTTAATAGATTCTGGTGGATTGATGGTTCATCACAGTTTGTTGATGGTCAGTATTGATCAATCATGTTTTGTTGTCGGTTAACCAAAGTTTAATTATGGCTAATTGATGGAGTATAGAATTGATGGTTGATAGTGATTGATTTAATAATGAAGATAATTGATATTATTAATTAGCCATCAATTGACCTATCATGGATTATATGATCATAGAAAATAGTGGTCAATTGATGATTCATCATGGTTTGCAGATGGCCGGCACATGATAGGGCCCGGGCTCAAGCTTGGATCAGGTTCAATGCCGTTGCCGCCGTTGCCGCAGTCCTTTTTGGGGCGGCGAGCTGGTGGATGTTGGAAGGGTTGGGTGGGAAAAAATGACTTGGAAACCCTTAGTTTACCATCAAGATAATAAATAAGTAGCCCACAATAACTTCTAAAGATAATGTTGGATGGGAAAAGATTACTTAACCATCAATTCTTAACTAACCATTACTGGAAGGGTGGTCAGTTGATCCTCAACCAGGTTCAGATCACTTGTTTAAGATCCTTTACTTAACCAGGTGAGTTGGTCCTCAACCAAGTAAATCTACCAGTAAAAATTGTAGGACACCCTCAGAATTGCTGGTTAGAACCAGGGTGTCCTATCATTTTTCCTCCCACTAGCCAACCCAGTGAGTACTTTGCATGCTGGTGCTTCATACTGGTCGGTTTATAGCAGGAGATGTTGGGTGATAGTGGTACCCCTTTTGCTTGGATGTGCAGAACCTGGCCCCTGGGATGTAGCCATGGCAACGCCTGGGATGGTGACCCCCGATAAAACCATGGCTTCACCAGCAGCGGGTCACAGTGGCTCAGCTATGCATTGCACCGAAGGTAAATCACCCTGTAAGGCTCTTGAACTAAGCCCTACAACCATGGCTAGTCAATATCACCACGGTAAATCACATATGTAAAAGCATAGAAAATCACCCCAAAGGGTCGTTTGTAGCCCTCTAACCATGGTTAGTTGCCGGTTCCTACGTGGATGAACCTCAGAGAGGTCAACGGCCCTGGCCCTGATCTGCCGGTCTGGCAGGCACGGCTGGACGCCAAGTGAGAGGTGCCGAGAATGGTTAAGGAATGGTGTGGGGATTGGTATAGGTTTAGGATGGTCAATGATGTTCAGCTGAATGCAAGGTGCAATAGGTGAACGGCTGATGGTGAGTTGATGGTGAATTTATGATCAGCACTGGTTAACTTGGTGGCTTATAGATCCCTTGCTAAAAATATCTATCTTTAGTGGTTATATGGTAAATCAATCATACATATCCCAACAACACTAAAAACCGAAGTTAAAGGGTATAAGCCATCCAGTTAATATTAGGAGATACTGACTAGTATCAATACTGGTTAATTGATATGGTCCATACTGATCAAGATTGGAAGATACTAACTAATGCCAAGCAACAACCGCACAGGAGCAAAGCAGTAGCAGCCATGCTGTGTTTCCGTTGCCTATTATTGAAGATCATCAACTATGGGTGTTTGTGGCCCAATGGGCGCCATGTCTTGTCTCATAGCCTCTCTTGCGTGGGTTTATTTCTTAAACTTAAACCACACCACTGATTGGTTGCATATAATATGTATAAATAGAAATATTTATATATATATATATGTATATATATATATATATATATATTTAAATATATATATATATATATTTAAAAAAGAATATCTATCTATTAAAAAAAAAAAAAAAAGTGTGAATATAAAAGAGTAAATATAAATATAAATATATAAAAAAACACATAATTAAATCATAAAAATCAATACAGATCATATATGTATACTGTATACTGTATACTTGCACTATCTTATACCATCAACTTCTGACAACCAATAACTAACACTGATTCTCAACTGTAAAATCTGCAACTAATACGAAACTACGTTTCTCATTTTCATCTATCTGCCACAGAGTTGTGCAACGGCGTGGAGGGACCCACCACGTCTCCTCTTCAGAGAAGCATTCTTGACACGCCAGAATGGTCGAAGGGGAAACGGCCGGATTCTTCCTTGGGAAGCGCAGTGCTTCCTGTTGTGGGTCTTGGGAGCCAAAGTTACATCACCCAAGGCCGTGAGTACGATCCAAAACTGTGAAGAATTCCACGATTTATCATCATTTACATTCATTTGCCATGAATTTCCTAGTCTTTCAAGCACTGATGACAACCATTTGCCATCCAAAACCGCCTATTTTTGACCACTGCTCCAGAATGTGATCCGTTTCAGTGATGGCCCCCATCTGAGAGGCCCAACTCATCGTGTGGAATGCAGTAGGTCTTCATATCCTGGCGCACCAGCGCTGAAGCCAGTCGATCAGTGCAACAGGTTGGGTTTATCAGGGTCTACACCGGTTCGTAGTGGACAGTGCTTAGCAATGGTGGACCAGTGTAGGTTAATAGTTTGCGAATATATATATATATATATATATATGTATATATCTTTATATACAAAAATAAAAATAAATAAACAAATCTATAAATATATATATATATATTAAAAAAAACACGTATATGTTGATATTATGTGCATCCTGATGCTAATTATTTTATGTTCATACACACTTGCTACATAACTAGAATATGTATATTTTATGTGAAAAACAAAACATAAATAAACAAATAAATAAATAAATAAATAAATAAAGATATATATATATATATTCTTTTTTTTTCCCCCCTACGCCAACAACAATTCCGTGCACAGGACCCCGTCACGGCCCCGCTGTCCGGCTGGGCGCCTCAATCAGGGCTCCGTCCGTGCCGCGGATCTTGAAGCCCTCAGGTGCGTTGCCGTTCTGGAACTCGGTGTCGAAACCTGGGCCATGGGATGGTGCATAGGCCTTGGGATGGGTTGGTTTCCCCCCTTTTATTTTTTGATTAACTAACCCATGCGGAAACCAAAAAATTAGTAATGCTATGTAATGGTGAGATATAAAATATAATGGTTACTAAGAACCAGTTTAGAACCCTTATATTTTTGGTAAACATATAAAATGGTTAGTAATGGTTTCTCAGAATTATGATTGAGAACATGTTATAGTTGATCATTTGTTATTGTTGGTTATTACGTAAACCCATTGACCAGCTAATCAACCATGGGTTTCCCCTCTAATACAGTAATGGTTCTAAACTGGAAGGCCTAGCAACAATGGTTGGTGCTTAATCATGGCTTCCCTACTACCAACGGTTGCCCTCTTGATAACCTATGGTTGATTTTCCTGCTATATACTTGGAATGAACTTGGATGGGTAGTAAGTATCACTAATGAACGACCCCATAGACAAAAAAGGGCAGCTAAAGTGTTTAGCCGGTACTGACCCAAATGAAGATAGATGAGAACTAAGTGTCATCAGTTTTTATTTATAAAGAATGTATGGACAATTGATGAACGTTGAGAATTAGCCGTTGCCAACTCATCTGATCATTGAGAAGCAACCACAGGTTCTCATGTTTTTTGCCAACGATATCCGATGATGAACAAATCAGCTTTGAACAACAGTTGGGTATGGACATGGGAAGCAAACAGGTAACAAAGTAGTAGCTCAAAGATAGAAATGGCAACGATGACAGTATCAACAACAAGACCAAAAACTTTCAGAAAAACAGGAATAACAACGCAGTGAGAAACACAAAGTACCAAACAACAGAATCCCAATCGTTACAGCAGCGATGCCAAACAACAGCCTGCTCCGTGGGGGCGCTGTAGTTTCCCTTTAGCAGGAAGATCACCCATGAGCCCTTCACCATCTGTTGGTCGCCATTATTAGCTATCTATAAACATCAGGAAAGAGTATCAGCATCAACCATCACAGCCATCATTAACAGGAATGCTCACTATGGATCCCTAGTCATCAGGATCCACAATGGTTCACTACGACTAAGCTGTTGAACCTGATGTGATTCTACGCAACATCGCCCCGGGGAATGGTCATTTACCGTGACTCATGGTGGTACCTCCATGCCAAAATGGTCATTTTAGTAGGGAAAACAACCAGCTACCTGGGAACATCATTCAGGGACAACCCCATATGTCATGACTCCCAGACTCACCACTAGTGGGGACTGATATAGCCATGGTAAATCACCTCATAGGGTATCTTATAACCCCGGTAACCATGGTTAGTAACCTGGTTGGTGGTTTCAACCCCTATGAAACATATTTGTCCACCAACCATTTGTTAACAATTACTAGGTAAAATAAAAGATGTTTGAAACCATCAATCAGAAACCAGTTACTACGTAGGGATGCACATCCAGCCGTAGTGGTTCACCATGATCTTCGAAAGCCGTGCGACGTGGATCGCCCGGTTGGTTGAACATCGGTGCCTCAGGTGCTGAAGGAATTGTGGATTGGTGGTGAAATGGCTATGGGTCAAGCAGTTAATCAACCAATGATTGGGGATAATGACCAACCAATACTAAGGAAAACAATGGTTAATGATAGGGGAACCAGGGGGACTAGGGGTGAACTGACCCACAGCCAAATAATGAGCTAATGTGGTGAAATGATGTTTAACAATGACCAATCGACGGTTGATTGATGGGTCAATGATTGTCAAAACATGGTGAATTGATGGCTAATAATGGTTCATTGGTATTGATGGTGAACAATGAGCTAAGCTGATGCAATGAAGGTTGAATAATAATTGACGGTGAACGGATGGTGAGTTGATGTTTTCATGGCTGGTCAATAATGGTTGTAATGAAGCGCCAAATTCTTTGAAAAAGGTAGCTCGTTATGGGAAGACGTCGGGCTGCCCGACCCATGAATTGGACGGTCGGACAAATTACTTAACCAGCCCATTCGCTAATCATGAACAACTGGGAATGTAGCATCAAACATGGCGGAGGGGGTTTAGTAACACCTGGATTTTCCATGACTAAAGCCGGCTTTTGATGGCAAAAATCTATCTACAGTGGAGTTTCATCAGGAGTTGCCATCAGGAGTTTCAGTGGAGTTCCACTTTTTCTACAGTGGACAAGGCAAGTCTATTTCATCAGTTGCCGAACATCCACTTGAAAGCACAGCTGCTCAGTGTTTTGTGTGTTATCGCTGGACCTTCCCAAAAGTCCGGTGGCTAACAAGGTTAGGAATATCACTTGTGCACTGGGCTGCTTCGCTGCTGACTTGTTGACAACCATTATGATATTACAAGATCGATCATACAGTTTGTATTGCAGACCAATCATTATAAATGGTTGCCAATGATTTTACGTAATAAAGGAAGCCTTTTAAAGTAGGTAGAAGAGTACACCCATTGCAAATATCAGCAGGTTGTCTCATATTGCTCACCCGGATTACTCCTCAAAAACCAAGCATGTTGGCCCTTGCCCACCATCGTCAATCATTAGTAACCACTGACCATTTGGTAGGGCCAATGACAGGTTCGAAGATCAATTATATCATTGTAACCAAAAACGCTGGTCTTTAGTATTAGTTGCCAGCAAACCATGATATAAACAATTATTGATAGGAAGCCATCATTAACTAACAACAATGATTACAATAACAACAAAACTAATTACAACTATCACAATTCATTATACACTGCTTTTCATAAAAAGTTGGAAAAATCATGTGCGGTTTTTAATCTAGATCGATGTGATGATAAACATTTCACATTGACAGGTGGTTGCTTTCACAAGCAAATTATAAGACAAATACTAGGCTTAGTATCCTCTAAATATACCCTTAGTATACAAAAAATAACACAAATCTGCTCAGAACCTCAATAACTTTATAGTCCTTGAATTGACAATTCAGAGGTAAAACAATGCCCCACTAATCTGTGACCGTGTAGCAGTTGATAGGTATGCCCTCCTGGTGAAACGCTATGGTCCACCAGCTCGCAAAAAAATGAAACTGACAAACAAACCAATGGATCTTTGGAACTACCAAAAAGAACCTGACAAAACTAAACAACCCATTGGATCTTTGGAGATACCGTTCAACTGAACAAACCATTAGATCCGTAGACATATATACCATGAAACTAAACAACCACTGGATCAACCATTCATCATCAATCAACCATTGGATGCTCCCAAAACTCGATGCGGTCTCGCTGCTCCAAGTGTATCTCGAGGCGGAACTCGCGTCACAGGTGATGGGTATGCCTCGGGTCTGGCACTCGATCAGCCACCAAGCAACCAGAAGTACTAGGAGATATATCAACGCTAGCACCACATGGCCCATGGGTCAAGCAGTTAACCAACCAATAATGGGAATAATGGCCAGCTATAACAAAAGAAACAATGGTTAATGATAGGGGAACCAGGGATACGGGGTTTTGACCCACAGCCATATAATGGTTTCGCAAAATAGGTGGCCCCCCCCAAATCATCCAGTTCAGTAAACATTTATAGTCTAGTCTTATAGTATCAAATCATCAATTTCTTGGGTCCCCTGTTTGAAGAAACCACCATATGGCATTTTCTTAGAAACCAAAAGTAAGAGACACAAATGGCTGGGCAAAATCCACTAAATTGATGTGTGTATGTCAACTGTATGTCTATGTATCTATGTATTTGCCTCCTTAGTTTGTTGAATAGTTGCATATCTTCTTGCTGCTGAGATATCCGGGGTTGTTCATACCCCATTACGATAGTTTGATACAAGGTGGTCCCCTACCAGTATAAGTTGGATTATAACCCCATAACTGGTACTTAAACCAACTTATATATTAAGTTAAGCAAGTTATAACGCCTATAACTGGTTATAGCCCCTAGTTAAGTTATTTATGAACCAACTTCTAAGTAGTTGGGGGCCCACCTTGTAAGTAATCATCTCACAGGGCAACACCATGCCACCAACTGGTGCCCAAACTTGTGCACGACTCTAACGTGACCCAAACGATCCAAATCAACCGGATGAGCACGTCTGCGTAGCCTCTCATTAAGGGAAAAAACAACATGAATGTCTGGTTGGTGGTTAGTTACCCCATTAATGTCAACAATCCTCCCGACATGGTATGGTCGAAAGGAAGCCAAAGATCTGAAACCGCCAACATTAACTGGTTTGTGGTTTCACCCCCCATGAAAATATGCTTGTCAACCAAGCAAGCCTTGATTAAAATTGGGGAAAATAGGAGATGTCAATAAATCCACCAACCAGCTACTATTGTTGGTTTTATTCCTTACAGTTAACCATTATTAACCATAGTTAAGTAATGTTTAGAACCACCAGGCAGTTAAGCTTGTTGGCTCAGAAGCTACTCTGCTGGTCTTCTATCCTGGTCCAACACTGGTGCTTCACTTGCGGGTCCCGGTGATCACCCACACCTTAGTTGGTTTGTCATCACACAAGTTCACGAGTACCATTTTTTCTTGCGAAGACCTTGACTCAAGGAACTAGGGGTACTGCCAAATTGGGACTGCCATAGCCAACAGGTACTGTACCTTCCTATATACCTGTGCAGTTGTATTTGCACCGTATTTTTTTTCCGGGTGTCCTCACCTTGATTCTGGATATACCCCGAATATACAATGCACCAACAACAATTGTGGTGACTGAATGAAACAAAAACAATCACTAGTTTGAAGTTACATGTAAAAAACGACACATTTAGATATAGTTGTAGTTGTGGCAGTTAAAACTACTATTCAAAAACCTAAAGTCCGTGCTTAAAACAACTACAACCACCACTATCACCACCAACCGTTGGGTCTCTTTGGTCCCCGCGCCGTGCCCTTCTCCACCACACCGAAGGGGTTTGTGAAGGCCTGGGTTTCAGCGAATTGTGAGGCCTTATGATCAACGACAAATGTCAGTGCTAAATATGGAGTGGTTTCGACCTAGCCACTTTGGGAACCCCCCCAAAAAGGTTGGTTTATTACATTTGAATTGCTATTTTTATGGTTGATAAAGGATGATTTAGGGCTACACCTGTTGTTAAATACTAAATGTGGCTATGGGTCAATATTAACCAACCAATTTCATGGGGGGATGGTACCCAACCATTTTATAGGGAACACTTGCTGGTTAATGATAGGGGAACCAGGGGGACTAAGGGTTTCGACCCATAGCAATGTGACGAATACAGTATGATACATATGATACAATTAGGTTGGCTGTATAAAGTATAGAGTATATCAAATACTATGTTTGACTATGTCTATTATGAATAGTATGTGGCAACAAGATATCATACGTTTTGTAAGTGATGTGCTACTGATTGCTCACAGTGCATTGTAAGATACGTCCATGACAATAAGAGGGCACCAAGAGTAGTGGATCATGGTGATGGAGGTTGAGCTCAAGGAGGAAAGTAATACGGCTTCGTTCTACGAACAGCTAGTGTTGTTAGTGTGGCTATGGTATGGGACATTAGTTTTGGGTACGAGGTATATTAGTTCGAAGCAGTTTATTCATAGTTCGGGATACCTGGAAGTGATTGACGGTAGGGGCAAAATACAAAGGACCATGCACTTCTCCAGGCATTGGTATCACTAGTTGTTCACCTATGTACCAAGCAATCTCTAAAGAGCACTTTGAGAATGTGCATGGTGGGACCTGCAAACAGACCCAACACTTTTTTTTTTCACAAGGTGCCGCACGATCATGAGCATGTAACAACATGTCTCAAACACTGTCCCTGTGCCCCCGAATGTCCCAAATCATGAATCTCTGACGTCGGTCATCCGTGCTCTGCACCTGGGACGCTTGTGAGGACATGATTGAGGCCTGCCATGACATGACGTCCCAACCGGCAGTGTTGAGCCGATGAGTCATCGCTACCAGTGAGAAAAAACACACAAAAAACACCATGAAATGCCAGATTGGTTCATCGATTTTGAAGCTATGACTTTCTTGTGGCTCCTCATATCAACCAGCTGATGAACCAACTAGGCTCCTCAGCTTGTCTCCCAAGGCTCAACCCTCAGCCCTTGCCACCTACGCAGCTGCTGAGCTTCGCACATCGTCCATGGACCAAACCCACACGGCACCATCCGCAGGGAAGTCGGCGCGGAGCTCCTCATGGGGGATATGTTCACCAACACTAGGGAAAACTTGCTGGTTAATGATGGGGAACCAAGGGGATCAAGGGTGAACTGACCCACTGCCATATAGTGTATGTGCTTTGTTCTAGAAATACATGGTTTATACTATAAATCATTAAGATTGGACGATTTGAGAGTCCCTCTATTTTGAGAAACCGCCGTGTGAATGAGGGTGCATGCTATTACTTGTCAAGATTTTGGCGTCAATACAAGTGTGTAGATGTGCTCGGATGAACAAACCTGTACACCATAACTATCATATAATACCTGTTTTTATAAACAAACGTAGATGAATATATGATATGCACATCTTTGCTATTTTAGTTCCAACGGCACCAAACGGCTGTGTTGCCTTATTCGTCACCAGCGCCACTCAACCATAGCATATTATCACTAAGAGCAATCAACCACAACCAACGGCACTCAAACAAATAATGTCTGATCCCTAATGCCACTGCAGCGCTTGCTGAGACATAACCTGTAAACTCAGGTTGCAATTGTTCATTCCTGTGATTGTTCATACTGGTGTGTCGAAATATCCAAGAAAATCTATGAGTAATACCTATAATTGTAATCACCAATCATCTTCATTTTGGATTTTAATCCCAAACCAAGTGTATAAATTGGCTATCAATGGTTATCAAGCTACTTAATTACCATACCAGTTAGTTATCAATGGTAGACCATTAACTAGCTGGCTATCAATGGTTATCAATGGTTATCGAGCTAATTAATTACCATATCTAGTCAACAAGCAACCGCTCGGTTTTGTTCGTCGATTTGAGGTTCCCTTCGCAGCAGCAACAGATCCCCGGCGCGGTCCCCAAGCACGTTCATGTTGGTGACTGCCATGTACCTGTCACCCAGGTTGCCGGTCGAATCTGCCATTTCAGAAGAACGCCCCGATACGAAACAGGATTTTTTTCTGACAACAGCAATATTCATCAATTTTTATAAATTGTATTTTGGTAGTTTGTATTCGAAAGTACGTGTTTTCCCAATATTCGAAGCAAGTACTCGTGATATGAAGTCATAAAACATGTCAACTAGAGTTCAACCATATGAACTCAACTATCAAACAGTTTTTGGTTCAGGAACGTGATTGTATATACAACAGATTTATGTATACTAATACCAGTCTATCGTACAGTAATATATGCAACTGTATCTAAAGTGGTTCTAGTTGCTCGTCAATAACCCTACATGCCAAAAGTGAGCCAAAACTGCTTGGTGGTTACAACCCAACCCATCCTTCATCAATTAGGTACTCATAACCAGGCATGGTTGAAAATAAAACTACCGTTGGGTCAGAACACCCTGGTAGCTCCCGAGCGAAAACATCCTGGGGTAACACGGTTCCCCCATTAAAGGGATAGGACAGAAGACCCCCGGCTCCTGGTTTCACTCCCTCCCAACCGCCAGGTAGAAACATAAAAGGACATGAAACCACCAACAGGTGAACCTTTCAACTGCTCACTTGGTGTTCTTCTTCAGATGGTTGTTGGGGCTGAAGAGGATGTGCAGCCTGGGATTTGGCAGCGACAAGGATGTCCATTTGCAGTTGACGGATTGGGGTGGAAGACACATGGATACAAAATAGCAATTGCACCCATAAATGGCCTATACAGCTTTAAAGAATGGCACCCACTTAAACTCGTCAACCTTCAAACAAATGCAACTGTTCCGGTGGTAAGGGCCATTTTGAGGGGCGAAATGATACCAACACCCATGGCTTAATCGAAAACTTGGCTGTGACTTGGCTTTAACTCAGCCGCTACCCCTCCAAGAATGGGTGCATGGTCTATGGTTCAGATCTCAACTCCACGTAGCCCTTGATATTTGGGATGTGAAAACGGCGACGCGCTCTTAATGTTAGCCATCCATAGGATGAGGATGAATTCACGAGGTGTGCGCCAACCAATCATTTTTCCCCTTGAAGTCAAATTACGCAGGCCGGTGCTTTGGATCCCAATGAAATCTTGCCACCAAAGATGGTTGTTCGATCTGCACCGCAGTGTCACCACATCGTTGTCTTTGGCTAAGAAAGATAGTAAACAAATTCACCAACACGGCATTAAACAAGACGTGATATATAGTGATGTATCCAGGAGTGCCTGTGTTTTGTGTCTGAAATGGAATGAACATTGATCAACAAGTCGTACTGTGCAATGATTGGCAAAGCCTGAAAACCAACCAACCAACCAACCAACCAACCAACAGTAACAAACAAACAAACATGGGGAAAAAACATGACTCATCATGACCATGACCATGACCATGACCATGACCATGACCATGACCATGACCATCATCATCATCATCATCATCATCATCATCATCATCATCATCATCATCATCATCATCATCATCATCATCATCATCATCATCATCATCATCATCATTTGATGCTAAACAAACAGTGCTGTTATCAACATGTCGAAACATTTTCTAACCGTGGCAAACCACTATCAACATTGTCAACAAACATGTGCATTTCTTGCTATAAGCTGTCCACAATCATCAATGGCACTTCATTCCCAAGCATCACAAAACCACTATCAATCACAATCAAAGTCCTCAAGCGACCATTACGAGCCACTGTGAATCACAAATTAACCATTGATAATAAATAGTTATTAACCAACCATTAATTAAGTCATCATAAATCAATCATCAATCTTGTCAACAGTTCAACAGTTCACCACTAAACATCAAATGACTATTGGTAACCATGGATGAACTCGTCAACCAACCATGGTTAAGCATGAAGTAACCATCAACTATCAGCACCGCTTCAACATCTCCGGGTTGGAGACACTGCTCACAACTGGGACTCCGCTCTGCTTCACCACCACGTCAGGATTGGTGTTGTCCTGCACCAGCGGGGCAGTTTGCCGCTGGTTGCACAACTGCCATGCCTCAAACTGATGGCCGGTGTTGTTTTCAACCCTGAGAATCTTATGGTTCTATGTGAGTGTTTTTCCAAACAGGGAACACCCAAAGCCCAGAACCGCTTGGTTTCTAAACATTATCAATCAATCGGATGATTTGGGGTATCCCCAGCTTTCAAGAAACCACCATATAGCGGTAGGGTTATCCCAGTTGCGACAAGAACTGACTGTCTAAGATACATGGCTCTGTTTCAAGAAATTCTGTACCCCTGGTTCCCCCAGTATTCAGCATGGTTTTCCTTATCGTTTCGTTGGTTATTATCGCTCATGAAATCGGTTGGTCAACTGCTTGACCCAGGGACCCACATCCAGCAGGCTGCTCAGTGCAGCGGGAGGTGCGGATTCCACGTGACACATTGTGTTTACATGAGAATGACTCTGATGAGCCAATGTCTAAGGGTCAAGTTGTGTCAAGTTAAATAAATAAATAAATAGGTAAAATGAAATTTAAACAACTTAATAATTAAAACATATATATATAGATGCACTGTTGTACACCATTGTTAACCATCACTAGGCCATCATTAAACCATCATCATGCCATCATAAAAGCATCATCACACCATCATTAGCCACCCGTAACCACCCAAGCCCCATCAGTTTTTCTACAGCTCACTGTCTGAACCGAACGCACCTCGCTGTAGTAGCAGCCATCGGGCATGGGAAAGCCTTCGGAATCCTGACGTGAGGCTGCGTGGGGATCAACCGTTGTGAAGCGCCTTGCTGGTGACCCCTGGTACGGCCGTGAACCAATGGCAATTCCATGACCGAAGTGGTCGAGAACTTTTTGGACTGAATCCATTTTTTGGCGTAGGTGGGTGAGATGACCATCGATCAAGAGGCCAAAGAACAATCAAATCACTGGACGACCTTTTGAGATACAGGCCCTCTAGAGATTTTCCAACACCAAGACACCAGGCTGAACGGTTAAGACTAAAAGCTGTCAAGGATGGGGGTTGGCTGACCCACCAACGAGGCCCAGGTCACCATCTCCATGACAATCTGGTTGCCCAGTTTGGGGGGTCTCTATAGACCCAAACAAGATGTGGTCCTGTGGGCCTTATGTTTCAGTCTCGGTCATGTGCACATTTATGACCCACACACACAAAAACACATGTCCTTGACTTGCGTGTCAAACATGCAGAGTATTCTGATATCGGAGCTATATTTGCTTTTTGGCAAAAAAAACATACACACAACGACGCATACAATCCATACTTGTAAGCACAGAACAGTAAATAGAGAAGTGATGCCCCCCAAATATAAATTGGTTCCGATTTGCCATTACCAAGCTAGTTGTATATACTGTATATATATATATATATCATCAGTCCGGCAACTACCCTGGTGAACCAATTGAGCTAACAGGCCCTGGAGCCATCATCTTCGCCTCGGACCAAAGCTCGATGAAGACTTTGCCGCAGAAGTCTTGCCGGGCCTGGGGCGAGTTGCGACACCAGCCGTAAACCATTGCGATCGCCATCATTCGCCAGCATCAACGCTGGGTTCACCGTCATTGACTAGCAATGAACCAGCTTATCAACTAACCACTACAAGAACAGCTGATTGATTTAGTGGTTAATCATTGGTAATGATCAATAAGAGTGGACAACGGACAAATAGCACCGATGAGTTCAGCAATCTGATTTGAGGCAATGGCGTGAAAGTTCAGTAATATGACCAGTGTTGCATTTCATGTGACTAACCTTGCAAAGGTATGATGGCTTCTCAAAATAGGAGACCCCCCAAATCATCCTTGTTTAACCATTATAGCGATAGACCAACCATACCTTTAAGGCGGCCCTAGGGCTTGAGAAACCACCACATTGGTCGTTGGTTATCATCCCCTATCCCCTGTTATATCCCTATAAAACTAAACAATACATTCAACAGGTTTCCTCTGTTATAATCAGGCATTGTCCTCTGTTCTATCCCTAAAAAACGAAATAAAACCATCCAAAACAAGTAATCCCCTGTTATATCCCTATAAAACCAAAGCCCTATCAAACCATTTGAAGCAACCACCACATTGGCTCCGGCGTTGGTCCATCGATGGTGCAGGTCCATCCCTTCCCGCTCAGCCCACCTCTTGAGGCTCATCCAAATCCGCCGAGACGATGAGGGGCTGGCGCGCAACGCGAGCTTGCGCCGGTCACGGTGCTGGGTTGAAAAATGTCAACTTAAGATCACTGGGAACCAAGATAAAGATGAGCTGATGGTTGGGTAATAGTTAGTAGTGGTTGATTAAGAGGTTGCTTAACAGTTATGAGTTACGATTAAGAGGTTGATTGTGGGCAACGTTGACCCGTCCCAAGAATAGTCGCAAATTTCAACTGGGTCATCATGCCTCACGGCACCAAACAGTGGACTTGGGTCAGTTCACTATCAGTGATGCTTGTCACTATTGCTTGTTCAAAGGCTAAGCAACTGCACTTACTGGGGGCCCCAGCCACTGTGTGTCACATCTTCCAGATGGTGTGATACATGGATGTGGTATAGGGATACGCCGATATATCAAATCGTTATCATATGTTATCACATTGGTACACCAACTATTGGAACAGCCCAGGCATGAGAGGTTTTCCATTTGCCGAACAACTTGCTAATTGAATCTTCGCAAATGGTGACGCATCAAGCTATGGCTTTCATTCGTCCCATGTGCTTCTTCCGAGCAGAAGCGGCACTGGTCATTTTTTCTGTCCATCAAGGCAATGCCACTAGAGTTAGAAGTTGGCTCAGAAACCAAATTTCATTTGTGGGTTGGGACACAGCCAAGGTGGTACCTACAAACCATCCAAATTCATAACCATTATTGATAGGAAAACCAGCCAACTATAGAGGTGCACCATTTTCAGACAAAACCTTACAGTTACATCTAAAGAGCGGCCTTTTGTTTCTATCTGTAGAGGTCTCCCACTCTCAATTTTCCTAACTGGGGGCATCACACTTTGTACTTATAGCAGCATTTTGTTGTTCGATCACAATTCACACGTATCTCACTAATTCATACAAATACACGTCATTGCTGATCGCCAATGAGTATCCAGCATCATTCATACTCATACCCTTCATCAGCCATCATCAACAAGTTGATAATCAACAAAAGTGATCCAAGTATGACCCAAAATGCCCTTCTTAGGGGATGAGCACCACGCAACAGCCTCCTTTCTCCTGAACGACGACTCCGGTCACCATGGAAATTCTATGGTTCCGGGACCATGTGGAGATCCGGCGCTTCCCAGCCACCGCTCCGGAGTCCGATGTCGTCCGAACGTTGGAGCCAGTGATCCGTCACAGCAGGTCGTATCTTCCATTTGTTGTGAAGGCAATACCCCGAGACCATACGGTGGTTTCTCAAAATGGGGGTACCCCCCAGTCATCTAGTTATTAGTCATTTACAGTAATAAACCAACCATTTTTGGTTGGTCCCTTATTTTGAGAAACCACCATACCTGAAATTGGGGTACCTTCAATGTATCACAACAGGTATGTTTCTTCTGGAAAATGCCCCCCTGTATAAGCCACCTCAAATTCCGTCTTGAGGGGAGCAGCCATGTTTGGGGTACTGACTTTTCAGCATGCAATTGTCTTGTGAATTTATGTGATCACAAGAAGCAAGCGAGCAAGTACTTGATGGCAACAATGGCAACAAAGTTGTTTGGGTGCAACAAGTCTGAGGTTCCACTGCTCCACCTTCAGGGTCCGGGCAAAGCTCTCTACTGTACAAAGCACTTGTTGCATGTCATTGAGTACCAGACTCTGGTTGAACGCGTCAACAGAGGTACCCAGAAACTATTGCGTGCAGCCAAAGATGGACGATGAGAACTGGTCTCTTTGGAATCTGACACTTTGAAAGTGTGGATCTCATAGTCTTTCTTAATCTTTACGAAATCTGGAATTGCTATGTGTTCAAAAAACATATGCTTACATTCACATCAGACTATCTCTCTCTCTGAATATAAAAAAAAATATATAACTCGAACGATCACCTTCAAATTCCAACACATACGAAGTACTGCCTCAGTAGTCCTCACCCTGCTGTTCCTACGCGCGGTCCCTCAGCTCTTGAGGCCTGGTGAAGCTCGGAGATTTGCCCAAGAAACACATGGATGTTGGCACCATGTGAATTTCTGGGATATGTTGGAATATTGGATACATATCTTGAGATATATTGATATTATTCTATACATATCTAGACCAACTTGATGGACTATCCCAAAAGTAGCAGAAGAAAAAAACACGCTTCTTGTGAGTGGAGAACTTGCCTTTTGAACGAGCATGGATGCTCACTGCCTTACTTACAAGAGTGCATCTCCCATGAGCCTCCAGCAGTGATAGAATCCAGCGATCCGTGAACATCTAATTGTGCTGAAGCATCAATGGTCAATGATGGATCATGGTCAAGCATCCAGGTATGGTGATACACTACTCATTTATAGTCGTTGCGGGTGAACACAAACGGCTGTTTATGGTGGTGGAGGTGGTCGAATGATCTACCGCTGTTTCCAAGCCACGGGGCCAGCACTGCTTTGGAGTCCAAATCTCGAAATACGCACTTTGGACGGTGGCACATGTGTAGATGCAAACACAAAAACCCGTGCCTATAATCAACTATTTGTTTCCTGACATGAATGCACAATATATCTGTATACATGAATATATAAGTAAAAATAATAGCTGTATTGTATTTAATTGTATTTCTATATATGAATATATACGAGCTCATTGCTCATATATATACATGTTCATATAGTCAAGTATTCTGACCAGCAACAGCGTACAGTAATGTACAGTCATTGCTTAGTCCTTCTTAACAGTAATTGCTGTTACGCAGCCCGGACCGTCAATTGGTTTGGTGGTTAGCCAACCAACCATTTGTTAAATCTGGGGGAACATATATCTATTTGTACCAATACACTTAAACAAACAAAAACACAATAACACATATCAAACACCCACATATTTCTATATGTTGGAAAAAAATCCACAAAACAAATCCAAACAAAGTGTATCACCTCTATCCCATGAAGGTGTGGCAATTTGGAACGCTGACTATCTTGAGGATAATCTGCGGCAAGGTGTACTCTCTGGCAATCCCTAACCTGCTTGAGCTAAGAATCACCATGTCAACCATCTGTAAGTTGGATTTTCCACGCAACAAGGTGGTTTTGCCAGAGGATAACCAGTTAACCTTAACTATTTTTAGCTGTTATCGCCTGTGATTAACAATCATTGACATATCCAGCATATCTTGCTGGTCAGGGTCACAGTGTGAAAGGTATCAGTTCACCAACTTATAGTCATCATTGATCATTCTCAACCATTACTAGCTTCCAGGTTTGCCAAACCGTAACCCTGGGAAAGGTCCCATGGCAGCCGCTGCACCTTAAAGCTTTGAAAGCTGCTGGAGCCATCCGTGGATGTCACTCATGACCTGCCACTGGTGCAGCAAGCGCTGCAGCTTGTTTTAAGCACATGGCGAGGTCAAGCCACCAACATGGTCCATTTTGTTTTTTTTTCAAATGGGGGACCCCCAAAAATGGCTGGTTTATTGTTGTCACTGGTTTATGACGGATGGTTTTGTGGGTCCCATATTTTGAAAAACCACCATTTTGCGGATATGACCATACCTCCCAGGAGAAAGCACTGACTTAGATGATGATTCAAGTACCTGCTGTGTCGATCTGCATGTTTTTGCGGCCGTTCTTAACCTCGCCACCTTTTCCTAGGCAAATATAGCACTTTGAGAAGTGAGCTGCCCCCGAGTAGACAGCGCACTGCCGTAACCTTGGAGCGTTGTTCTCCAGTAGGAATCATTCATGACACTGCCGTAACACCCTTGAATCCAGCACTGTTATACCCCTTTACCGTATACCTTGGAAATACATTGGAAACAATATAATATACATGGTGGACTGCCACTGATACCTTGGAAATAAACAATCACCATTCATGCTGCGTAGGAAAACGCTGGGAAAGCATCTGCAAACAGTAGAATTTCATTGCCAGCTTGATCTACCAGAGGGTATCCTCTGAGACTTATGTATCACAATCATCCTGAGTGCACAGTCTGAACCATCAGGCCACCACTTCTAGATCATCTATCAATCTGTGATTACAGTATCGAGACATCATTAATCATGTTAAGTGTTGACGGTTTAGTCTGCTATCGAGAACCAACTGATTACCACTAATGAAACATAAATTTGATGGTCTAGAGATTGACTTGTTCAACTGTTTAACAAAGTACATTTAATCGTCTAAAGTATGGTTCAACTTCGTTAAGAACCACCAAGAAATTAACAATTTGTTTGACGATCAATTGACAATTGTTCACCATAATGGCCAGGTGGTGTGAATCAACGTCTTCAACACGCAGGAATGGTTGGAAAAATGAATTTTGTGGTCTACCAGAATTCGGAATACTATGAACAAACCACTATTAACCACTACGAACCACAATGTCAACCCTCATTCTCACCCGGTTCACCGCGCTTTGCGGGCGCACCTTGTCCTTCAACCGTGGTTCCGCCAGTAGATTGTGGAAGCCGCCGTCGTAACGCATGAACTGCGACATGCCTGGCGCATGAAGTGGCGTGGACAATGGACGTGGAAGAAAGCCTTGGTTTGGCCACCAAAAGAGTCTTATTGTAGATGATGCCTTCTCAAAATAAGGGACCCCAGTGGTTGGTTTCTTACTAAAAATGATTATTAATGGATGATTTGGTCGGTCCCCTATTTTGAGAAACACCCAGATTTTCCCAGAAGAATCATTTCCAGGACTGGCAAATGCTCGCATTTGTTTGTTCTGCCAGGGCAGTGAAACCAAGATTGTAATTAATGGCACAAGACATACTCGGTTTATAAACAATGATCATTCTATGAACAAAACATATACGGTATACGTATTTGATCGTGCATCAATCAGTGAAACTGTGAATCACATTATAATTTGATAAGCTGGGATTACTGGTAATCAAAAACATACTACAATGATTCACAACAATACAATCCAAATCACTGAAATCTTTGTACTACTTTGTGAAGCGTGAAGTCATTGGTAGAATAAGCATTGTCAATTGTCACTAATAATCTAGCAGTTCACCATATCTGATTTGGCTTGCCACATCGCATTGATTGTTCTTTTCAGTTTCTAGTTGAAGCATTCACTGAAAGGCTGAGTACCAATGGTCGAGGCAGAGAACATTCACCTTACCTCCACCATATTATACTAGATATTTCATAGTTCTTACCACAGTCACTTACAGACCGCACCCTACACAAGCTAAAACCACTTCGTGCCATAGTAACAATCCAACCAACCAGCCACCGACAAAGGTAGCCTCCCCATTAAACAACCCAAGTGGTGGTTTCCCTGCTGTGTGTAGTCTGCTCTGGTGTGCAATCATATCAATCCTGTGGTTGGTGGTTAGTTTCAAAATCCCAAACATATGAGTCAATAAATCAACCACGCCTAGATATTAGCGGGAAAAGAGAAAACTGATGAAAAATGATGAAACGTGTCAATCAACGCACCAACCAAATAAAACCATGATCAACAATTATAAACCGTAAACCCTATTGTTGGCCATTATCCCCTATAGTTAGTGATAAAACAGTTCGAACCCACCGAGCATATAAACCAAATAGTTGGATACATGAAACTACAACCTGCCAACCCGGAAAAAGACGAGCAAAAGCTTGGTCAACAGCTTGCTGTTGGCATGGCAGTTGACACATCTGTCACTATTAGCATCAGGCAGTCATGAACGATCATTACTAGGATGTGCAGCTGGGGTTCGTTCACCATGGTCGTTCACCATGGTGAGTTGCACCCTATAAGGTGACTGAACCCATGGTTGGTTACCAATTTTCATCCCTGGAGATGCACATCCAAGCAGCCACCGTTGAATCACCAACCATCGTGTGGAAGGTGCATCATCACCACCTATGCTAGGGTTTTCAGGCCGTCGCAAATGCTGCAACTCTCAGGGCGGATTGCCGCCAACAATTGCAGCAATTTCATCAGGAATCTGTTGTTCACCCACGATCAACCAGCATTGACCTACCACTAAGAATCATTTAACCAACATAAAACCACCATTTGACCGCATCTTGATTCTCATTCCACCATAAGACCACCATTTGACCACATCTTAATTATCATTCAACGGTCACTAAACCCCACGAAGCATCATTCTACCACCATAAAACCACCATTGAACCACCATCATTAACATCAGGAATCTGTTCTTCACTACCACTAAACATCTATGTGACACCGGTTGCATCACCATGCATCACGGTCCACCCACAAGATCTTCCCCCACACTCCAGCGCTCCCCAACCTGTCTTCCCAGCGGCCAAAACCAACTTGTGCCCCGCTTCCGTCACCACTTTGTCGCCGGTGCCCCACAGTAGAAGCACTGGCACCTGCTGAAATGGTACCATCCATGGTGGAAAGTGCGCCAGGGTTATGGCGACTAAGCTGCGGTGGTTAACAGTGCCTGTCATGCCTAACATCTACGTACCAGAAGAATGATGTATGACTAATTTTAATTATACAAAGGCCACAAGGATAAGACATGCATACAAGGGTCATGACTAATATTGATACTTCCCTCCGACAACATCGCCGGCTTCAAAACTGCCTTGACTGTATGGATGATATACCAGTTGAGGACAAGTAAGTGATTTTTCGTGTGATTGATTACCTTGGGCTATCTTAGCATATGTCCGGCTAGAAGTGAACAAATGGCAACACACACACACACACAATCACACCACGAAATCTCATTTCATCGATCCCTGATCGGAAGTGCTTCCACAGGGGTCATGGTAAACCCCTCATAGTCCAAATAGAATAAGCTGAATAATATATGGTAAAGAACCAGCCAACAAGGTGTTTCTCTTGCTTGAACACATTGGGAATCAAACCCAAGTTGTACCAGTTCAAGAAAACCATAGAAACCTGGGTTATTGACCACCATCATTGGCCACTATCAACTATTTTGGCCACCGTGGTCAAGCAACAATATTGAGCATAAACCCCCACCGCCAGCATTGCCAACCAAACTACTTCGTCAATAACCATTCTTCGCCATTATTCACCCCCCATTCTTCAACCTGTTTGTATGTATTACTGTATTACAGTAGTTGGTCAACCCCGTTGACATTTCTTGGTTAACATTTACATTGGCGAACAATTCATAAACATTAACGAACAAAATGGTTCCCGCCTACTAGCTGGCAATCATGTATCAACCATACCAGTTGGTCATTAACCATTCTGAGCCATTAGTTGGGGTTCATCATTTCCATTGGCTAAGAATGTTTAAGCATTCTGAATCATTACCACAAATCATAACCATCATAAACCATTAGTAACTACTAATTGACCATGAACCACAATTAACCATAATTAACCACAAATTCACCATCATTCAGCACTGATTAGGCCCATCATCTATTCTACCATTAATCCTTTCATTAACCATCATTAACCATCATTCACCACTTCGTAACCACTGATTACCCACCAACTAATCATGGTTGAAACCTCTGGTACCACCCACTGGTTGGTTCCCACCTTCAACTGCTTCAAGTGCTCGGGCAGTGCCGCTTGCAGCCGCAGCATCTCGGTCAGGTAGCCCGGAGTGATCCTGAGCGAAGTGCAGCGCCGTGGCGGGGGAACAACAGTGGTGGATGACTGAGGGTTTGTAGTGGTCAAGTGTGGTTAATAGCGGTTAAAACTGGCTAATAGTGGTTGATAGTGGTTAATGATGGTTCATAGTGGTTAATAGTGGTTTATAGCGGCGAATTGTGGTTCAGTGTGGCTGATTGTGGTTAAGTGACGTTGTTGTGGTTGAGTACTACTGGTCAATGGTGACCCTAGTGAATGACTACCCATAAACTGAGTAGTTGCCATTGATAACTACTGGTTGATTGTTTATGGGTGGCTGATAGCTGGTTAGTAGTGGTTGCTTGGCATATATTGGTCTAGTGCTTGAGAACTGATCGCCTACAAAGGTGGATCCGTGGTTGACAGTTGATGGTTTTAAGCTGGTTAATCAACTGGGTCAGGCATGGATAGGTACGGCTTTTGAATCAATGACAGCCCAACCACGGCTATAGATTATAGATAAGTGCTTGGGTTGTTGAGTCAATGCTCTTGATGATTTTCCAACCACGGCAACCTGCACCAATCAGCAGCAACAACCAGCCGCCGTTGTGAACCCTGATATCTCCCTGATCGTTGGCTTAGATCGGTTTTATCACGAATGAGGCACCGCCAATGATCAACGGGTGTTCCCACTTAGCAGGACAGTCCCATTCAGAAGTTCAAAAAGAAGTGGCTAAGGACCCAGCAACAACCGGCAGAAAAGTTCATAAGGGCTTGGTGAGTTTCTAAAGATAACTTGGAAGTATGGGATGGCAAAGAAATTTATTTGTGAAAAAAATGTTTCCCATGGTTTCTCAAACCCTTTTCTTGGAAGACACATTTCATGGACAAATCCATGTATCCAACAGCGAGGTTACGACAATCATCAACCTATAAAGCAACCGAGTCTTGGAAATGATCAGGGCGGGCACATTCCTAGGTTACCAGCATCTGCAAAGGTACATTCTTAGTTTCACGTGGCAAATGCTGAAGATTCCTAGGCTCTTGCCGCTTCACCCTTGCAGGGTGGAAAAAACACCTCTTGCTTCAGCTGGTTTCCCAAGGTTTTTCCCGACAAAACTCCTGGTGAAGATCACCATCCCCAGGTTGCTCAACCCATCCCCGGTGCTGTGCCCTGCTCCGCTGTGAACCTCCCGGGTGCCGCCCAAGCACTTGCCCCGACTCACCAGGGGATCTTGCTCCCAAGCTTTCAGAGCTTCGGCGTCACTGACGATGAGTTTGGGATCAAAGGCCTGTTTCCTCAGCTGCGACGAAGGAGAGAGACACTCCGAAAAGGGACATGCTATGGGTTGTCGGAGGGAAACTTGTCGATTTCAGGGTGCATCACTTGTTGAGAGATCTGTGATTTACAAGGTGGGGACCCCTAGTCAGAAGTTGGTTTGTAAGCCATTTCACTATAGTTCTGCTATGCTTGCCATAACTCGGGGGCCTCTCCTTGTAGGATGTCACATGTCACTCCTAATTTATTGGTATGTCAAGGAAACCCAATCGTTTACTTCGGATGATCCAATGCCATGTCCGGTCTCCTTGTTAATAGATGCACCAACTTGATGATGTGGATCGGTCGATGTGAACGTCTTGAGATGATACAGTTTTAGCACTCGGCTTTATTGTACAATGTCAGCCAATGTTGGCCACATATCCTTCTTCAAATCCCAGTGCTTCTGAACAACCGGACAAGACTATACGCTACTTAAGCCAAAGTTCCTATATCTGACTGGTACTTCCATCACAAAATGGTGATCTTTGGTGATCAACCAGAGAACGACCAAAGGTCTGTCACTGTAATTAGCAACATCACCGCTTGATGTGGCCACACCATTCCTTTCCTTTAGCCTCTTTCAGATCTGAAACGTTAGAAACTCGTCCAACTCCTCAGACTGATTAATATTGCCGTTGTACAATTGATTCTTTACCTGCAGCAATTGCATCAGAAATGACTTCTTTTCATAACTCCCATATTTCATACCATTTAACTATACCTATACAAAATCAAACAACCAACAGAAACGTATAGAAACATGTGGTTAGCCTCTTTCACCCGTACAGCTGCACAACCGAGCTGTGCTCAAATGCCAAAAAATAAACACAAACTGACAATTGCTGTCGCACATTTCACAACTACCAGGTGTGGTGACATCTGAGATTGAAGCATCCTCATATGACCACAGAAAGAAACACCCACAACTGGTCGGATACTTCTAACAAATGGTTAAGTGCTGTTTTTTTGTCGCTGGTTTCTGATGGTTGTGCTACTTTGTTGCAGGTTTGATGCAATTGTTTGTTGGTTTCTGCTGGTTGATTGAACTACTGTTTTGCCAAAAGATTTTGCTGCTTAAATGCAATGGTTTTGCTGTTTTTTTCATGGCGAACCGGGGTCATTAAAACCCAACCATCATGGAAAAAAATCCCCGACAGTCATCCATTTCGGTGATGTTCAATGTTCCTAAACTGGGATATTTACCAACCCCTGACAGGCTGGTTGCCAACCATCACCCACAAGATCCCACAAGCACATTGAAAACGCATGATAAAAATCTCGTAGGTGATCTAACCCATGGTAATTTATACGATGAACCACCCGTAAATGGTTCATGCTGATACCACCCGTGGTAATTTGGCTGTGGTTTGATGTTGATACAATTAACCATTGTTTTCCCTACTATTATTGAATATTATCCTCCATTAGTTGGTTGGTTAACTGCTTGACCCATAGCCATATGTAGTTGGTAGATCCCTACTATTGTTGGTTAATCTCCCCCATGATTAACCATTAACCAGCTATTTTGTTGGTCAAGTGCTTGACCCATGGCCATTTTCATCGCCGGATTTTGGCCCATTTTTTGCAGCTTGATGGGACTGCCAGGTCTCAGAGGCATCTTGGGCGCCAGGTACGCCAAGGCCTTCACCAGCGCCAGGGCCAGCGCCGAAGGCCGGACGGCATCGTCCACCTGAAGGCTGGGCGGGGGACCTGGATGTGGCGGTGAAGTCTTTCCACCTGAGCAATTTCCCACCTTCACCTGCTGACCAGCTGGTGGTTTTTTGCGTGAATTTCCAGCTGGTAAGGCTGGTGAAGTCGTTCGCAAGGCTGGTCAGCTGGTTTTTTTTGTTCACACAGTTGGCTTATCTGATGTCCAGGTTGATTTCCTGGTTTCCAGTTTTGAGGCTGGTTTGTATGTGGTTTCCAGCTTTCGGCTGGTTGCCTTCATTTCCAGGTGGCTGGTTTGGGGTGTCACAGGGAGGTGAAGAACCAATGAATCAATGGCGATCTGATCGGTAAATGATTGTCACGTGGTGGCTAATTAATGACTATCAAGCGACAGTAACCAACAATAGTCACTAACCTTCAATAAAACTGGTTGATAGGCAACAAACATGATCATTCAACTGGTTCTTATTGTTGACTACTCACTTGCAAAATAACCTGGCTTTGAGGAAGACTGGGGGCATATCCAAGGTTAATGATGAGCTATGCAGAACTGCACCACAAAACGTACTATACCCGTAATGGTTGTTGTTTATTGTGCTCTGGAACTGGCTCTAACCATGAGTAATCACGGCCATCCACAATTTGTTGTTGCTGAGTCAAAATCCGATCAACAAGGAGATAATAGTGTTTTTTGTGGCAAATTGTCAACCATTGAGCAACCAAGCACTGGCTATCATGAATCAACCATGAACCAGCATTTATGCAAGCTGTTGGGGTAGGTGACCATGATTGATGCTTGCTGACTTAGCTTATTGTACTACCAGCCTTTGTGAAGGGAACCGTGATCAGCATCAACATCTGCATCATCCACTCCAGCCAAGGGGGGCACCATTGGCCAAGGGATGGTATCCACCGTGGCCAATAGCCACCCAGGAGCAGGATGTCGGCCATTGATTCCACTGGTTTACTTGTCTTTTGTGGACTTTCCGGGTGGCAAGACTCTCGGTGACCTGGAGCATCTCTTTGTTTCAGGGGATACACCGTCATCATCATGTCTTGATGATGTCATTTGTCGACCATTCACGGGTGTATCCATGGCATTGGACCCCGCAATGGCAACTCGGGGTGCAGAACGCTGAGCTGAACCCTGTTGTTGGCATATCACCCTGACCTGTCCTTTTGTCTACCAACCATCTACCACCCATCAATCAATAACAATTCTGGACCATGTTGTCAAACCACCGTTTTTTTTCACCGTCATCAATCAATCACTAAGTTTCACCACTATCATCCAGCTATTGAAATATTACTATTTATCATGTAGCATTCCATCAGTTGTGGCCACCACGATCTTATTAGCCACTTTTCAACCATGAAAAATCAATCCTGTCGACCACAAGCAATAGAACAAGGCATTCCTCAATGCTGGCAAATGCTTACCCTCTGGTAATCCAACATAGCAATGGATAATCCAGCATTCGTAGATTCGAATGGTGATTCTCCAGCCAGCTATGCGAGGTTACATAGCTGCTGATCAACCCTGTTGACCCCCAAGAAACCACTCATCAACCACCATAGCCAGCGCGCCTGATAAGCGCCAAAAAAGCCAATGAGCCCCGTCCATTTGTCCTGAGCCGCGACCCGGTTTTTGCGGTACATCTCATGGCCTAATCTGGGGGAAAACGTGGGACACTCTGACCTGGAGGAAATGTAATTCACTTGGAATCGGACTGATCACCTCATGTCGTGAGGAGAGACTGTTGTTCATCAGACTAAAACCACAAATCACAGCCATCCCAAAAGTAAGAGTCAATCAACAAAACAACCCAAGTATTGGGGAAACTACAAACATAGAACCAACAACTAATCTATACATTCTCATTCTTGGATCAGTACATTATACCTATCGTCAAGGTCTGTGCCATTGTTGGACAGTGACAAGAATGATCACCAAGATAATTGATTTTGATTTCAATATCACTGAACAATGTTTTTCCATATGACAAAAGATCTATCATTCTGGACTGTCGACTGTCAACCATAATCATATAGAACCAGTCTCAAGCACCACGAAATGGTTTCTGCTGGCTGGCTGCTGCTACCTGCACAAGCGTGGCAACCATGGCCGCCAGTTGCCATTGGCGGATCTCCCCCATCCCCCTGCTGCTCCCCTCACCTGATGCTCGGCTGCAGCCCATGCGGTGAAAAGGCCACCGATGCTTTTGCCCAGCAAAAAGCGTGCGGTCACGTCGGCATAGGCTGAGCCTAGCGAGACTGCGACGAGATCTGGTGGCTTCGCCATAACGTGAATCATGAAAAATGGCCAATAATTCAAACATGTCAACTTGTTGAGAATGATGATGTTGATATGTTACTGGGCAGTGAAATCATACCGGGCACCTGAGTAAGAAATTGTCGTCACGCGATCTGGGAGAAACATGGCTGTGGGTCAGTTCACCCCGTACCCCTGGTTCCCCGATCATTAACCATTGTTTTCCCTACTATTTGGTTGGTCATTATAAGCCATTGTTGGTCGGTTAACTGAATAACCATATTGACCAACAATAACCATATCAATATTGACCAACCAACCAAATTGCTGTGTTCTATCATGAACCATTGTCTGGTCATTATTGTTGGTAATTAATATTGACCCATAGCCAAATGAACAATCGCAAAGAATGCCGTCGCCTGGTTGATGGATCCGGTCGTAGTCCGCCACGATGTCTCCTGCAGCCCCGGGATCCACCCAGGCTCCGTTCTCGGTAAGCCATCAATTCTGATTGGTGCTTGAAGCACCCCTATGAAACATGAGTCAACCAACCATTTGTAAATACTAGGGGAAAAACATGTTTAAAACCACCAGCCAGAATTTTGTTGGGAATACACTTCTGCATGACGATGTACTCGATCAGTTGCCATTCCATGCCCTTTCCATGCCCTTTGTATGCCCTAGAAAGCAAGCAGCACCAGCTCACAGGATGGATGCGACGTGAGTAAAAGAATCACCAGCTCAACTGGATGTTCGGAGCCTAGTAGAACTCCTCTGGATGCAATAAACACATCTCCCATTGTAGGTTTACGGCCAGCACTTGTGCTATGCCCCCGGAGCTGTCGGGACGATCCTTCGGGGGCTGTTTTCTCGTGGCCCTGGCAATATTTTAGAGACTTCTCATGAGAACATAATGTACGGTGGTACGTCTCTCAACTCGTCAGTTGGGGTACGGTGTTCGTGGCAGGCTGCGAGAAACGTGCTGTCCCGGAACAAGCTTTTTTGCTGCGGTTTTGTGGGGTTGGTACATTTGATTCTCTTGATCATTTGATGGCAACGGGTCTTCCTTGGTAGTCCCCTGGTTACAGTCTTCATAACACATATAGTTTTGTGGGGGTGGGACATTTGATTATCTAAATCATTTAATGGCAACGTGTCTTCCTTGGTAGTCCCCTGGTTATAGTCTTCATAACACACACAGTTTGAAGGGGTGGTACATTTGGGTCACCACTATGCGCTACGCTCCCTGCGGGGGCGTAGCGCACGTGCTGCGGGTAGGTTTACGTTTCGTGGTTTCAAGCGACCAGTTTCGCTTGTTCCCAGAATGGAAAAGTCTTTGGCAAGTCTCGAGAATCATTGTATGCATTGGAAGAAAAAGAACCCTGAGTAGAACAAACAATGGCTTTCTCAAGTCGGATCATGTTAGAACAACCTGGAATTCAACATGGTGGGTGTCCATCAATGGTGTGTCCCGAAACTAGCACTTCATTTCCCTGCGTTGTCATTTCGCCTCCGAAGCAATCAGTTTTGAATGGGTTTATCCCCACACCTACAAGAAGGGGCCCCCTGGTGAGCTGAGTTCGTCTATAACTAGGGTAACTACCAGTTGTGGTGCTATACTTACTGTAAATCGCTTATTGCTCAATTGGTAGCCAAAGGGGGCCCATCTGGTATGGATAAATCTTGAGCAACTTCAAAGATCTGCGCTGCGATGTTTCAGCTGAATGTGAACAAGCCAATCCCATGATAGAAGGCCACACCGTGTCACCTACGAAGGACTGAATGTGGTCCACGTACAAAGGTTCGCCATCACCTCGCAGCAAGAATGCAGTGCTTTAAGCAGTACCTCTTCAAGGGAATTATTCCAGGAAGGAATTACCCTCTGGTAAACTAACCTGGCAATGGAATATCAACCATTTATTGTTGGTTTCCCAGGGTTTTGCTATAAATATGGCTAAAATCCATTGCCAGGTTAGTTTACCGGAGGGTAACAGTTTGACAAAACCACCAACGAGGTCCTAACCAATTTTAGTTGGCAAATGGTTGTCAGTGTATCACCAACCGCCTGTCCGTTGTGATCATCCAACCAACGGGCACCATGGACAGAGTTCAGCTTAAAAAAGGACGCGTTGTTTGGCCCCAGAAACGGGTAGTTTACCCCAGCTCAGTTACTTGCAAACCAACAGCTCTAAGTGATTGGAGGCCCACCTTGTATAAACCCTATGAACCCCTATACAACTCCTATAACCCCATTATTATGTTGCTACCTGATGGTTCAGGTATCTGGTTTGCTCACAGGGGGTGATCCTGGCGAATTCAACTGGGTCCAACTCCCAACCGGCTTCTTGCGGGGGCCTTGGCAGCCAATGGGCTGGGATGAACATGTCAAACCCCCAACCCTTAATTATCAAGCATTGCATCAACTAGTACCCACCGTTTATCAGATCAACCACTCTCAACCATCATCAACCATTATCAATCATTATCAACCGTCATCAACCATCATTACCCCTTAGTTATCAACCAACATTCCCTTTTCAACCACCATTGTCAACCATTCACAATATTTGTCAACTACTATCAACCACTATCATCAACAAGTTTCAACCATTGTGAAGCATGATCAACCATTAATCAATCAACCATTCACCACCGATTATTACCCCTTAACCCTGTGACCAGCCATGGCATCACCCCTGGCATCACCAAGTGGCTGTATCCCCAGCCGCGCATGTCGGAGGCGAAAACTGCCACTCCTTTGGCGCTCAGAAATTTCCTGAACCGCCAGGGGTAGATTGGATCTGGCTCATGGATGGTGAATGGTTGGTCAAGATGGTGAATTACCCACTAATAACAGTTGATAATGGTGGTGAATGGTTAATGGATGGATAGAATGACCGTTGATAATGGTGGTGAATGGTTTAACAAAATGGTTCTAGCTGGTTGATGATGCTTGATGGTTGGTTGATGGCTCAGTAGTGATGCTGAACTGATGCTCTCTGGTCAGTTGCCATCTGGGAAACTGGTCACGTGCAAAATCAAGCATTTATGGAGATGGGTTTCCTATTGGAAAAAGGGTGATGTTCGACTACCAGGTCAGCTTGTCATAAGGTATTGGTTGATTATACAATAGTTCATGATAGGGGTGAGGGAGCAACAGTAAGAACTAAAAAGCCCAATCAATGTTACTCACGGGACGAGGCAAGCAGGCTACCAAGTGGTGATTCTCGTGGTGATGCCCCTGGAACGTATCGGGCTTTCAGGCGATTGCCAGTTGCTTCGTAGCTCCAGTAGCAACATGGGTTTCTCAAAACAAGGGCCCCAACAAAAATGGTTGGTTTATCACCTACATTTACCTATACATGGATGATATTGGATGATAATTGGGATGATAACTGGAGGATCTCCCGAGAAACACCCATCTATCGTTGGAGCCAACCGTCATCGCTTGCCATCGCTGCCTTTCCCCATGGTGTCGCTGGATCTGCCAAGGATCCCAAGCTCCTCGTAGACTCCCGAGTGATCCACGGTGCCATGGACGATCATCAGAGTTGCCTGGAACGGGTGAGAAATGGCTATGGGTCAAGCACTTAACCAACCAACTAATGGTTGGTAATGATTAATAACAAGGGATGATAACTAACAGTTATAGGGGATATATACCAACTATTTGTGGCTATGGGTCAAGCAGTTAACCAACCAATTTCATGGGGGATAATGACCAACAATAATAAGGGAAACAATGGTTAATAACAGGGGAACAAGGGGTACGGGGTTTTGACCCACAGCCAAATCGCTAGAAAACAAAATTTGGCTATGGGTCAAGCAGTTAACCAACCAACAGTGGCTGATAATAACCAACCCAATAACAAGGAAAACAATGGTCAATGATAGGGAACCAGGGGGACTAAGGGTTTTGACCCACGTCCATGTAAACCAACCTACAATTTGGTAAACGGGCACTGCTGGTAGCTCCTGGCCTCGCTCCCAACCAGCCAGCAACTGTACATCATCGTCGCCTGCGCAGCCCCAGTTGTTGCAGCTTAGCGACCCAGGCAGTTTGGCCTGCTGCTGGCGTCCAAGATCTGGTGAAGAGCCACAACCTGTAGCGAGGGGGCTCTTCTCGATACAAAAATGGGCAGGTGAATAGTGATTCGTTGTGATTGAATGATGGTTAACAGTGATCACTAGTGATCAATATTGAATGATTAATAGTCATTAATTAATAGTGATTAATACTGATTGTATAGTTATTGTATAGTGATTAAAAGTGGTTAATGATGATCAACTGAGGTTCATAGTGCTGGTTAAAGATGGTTCACTTGTATACAGTGAATAATAGCTAAAACTAGTTACTTTTGATAGTTAACAGTGATGGATAATTGATTGATGGTCAATCAGCAACAGCAATGATTAACTAATTATAGTGGATGACAGTGTCACATTCACTAATGTTTAGCTCATGATTTCAACAAGCATCATCAACGATTGAGAACGACCATGATGTTAAACCATGACTTATGTGCTGATGATCCTCCTTGAAGCTACAACCCCTGGCTGCTTGGCTGGTAGCCGAGGGAACCACAGCTGCCCTCCAGGGCTTGGCCGATCATCCGAGTTACCCCGGGAACCCACAACGAACCAAACTGTGCTTCTTCCATATCGCTTGGCAATCCCCAAGTCAAAAAATCGTTGAAACTGCACATCAACATTGGTTGGAACATGCCCATATTATAACGTCAAGCAAAAATCGCGGTCGAACCCTACCATGGCTGCAGTTGCTTGCAAGCAATGCCAAGAGACAGCTAGTCCCCAATTAAGCCCGGAGAACACTAGCCCTTCCCCGCAACCTGATGCTGATTTCCTACTAAATACAGGCGCCGGGCCGAGGTTCAGGTCCATATTGGGAAGGGATTCTGTGTCAAGCTAAATGTTTGGATCAATCTGTACTCGCAACAAATGTAGCCCAATGTCTCAATCGCAGCAAATTGTGCAATGGAACATTCAGCGAATGTATGTTTCAATAAATTTGATCGGTTGAAATAAAAGCCATTGGATACCAAACCATAGGCCAAACATGCAGGGTGCTTGCACCTGTCATCAAAGGAGCGATTGAACTCGCCATTGCTACACTCCTGGAAGGGGCTCATGCAAAATCAATTGAGGATCGATACCCCTGATTTAAGAGGTATTAGTCAACAAACCAATTGTTCTAATAACAAATGTTGGAAACCACCAACCAAATAAAGGAGCCGTCTTTAAGTGGCAATGATCGTTTGACATGGGCTGAAACCCTTTCGCCAACAGCCTCCCTGTTCGTCACACAGTAGCACTGCTTGGACATTGCAGATTATCTTGTAGGTTCAACTCAGTAGGGCTTTTGGTTGAAAGGAAATCTACATGAAACCTCCGTTTTAACCAGCAATTATAGGGGTTCGGTCTGCTGGAGATTGTCCGATCAAACATTTGCTTTAAATTGTCCAATCGAAAACTCCCAGGATCTCTGAGAGTTCCATGATACGATGGGTATTCCCATTGCGCATCTTGGAGGGCGCACCATCGACACAGCACCAGTGGTTGCAACTTCCCTTCCCCAACAAAACAGCTAGGTGCTGTGCTATGCAAGATCCTTGCCAGAGATTTTGTGTAGCTTCAATCGTTGGTTGATAGTGACTAGTGAGTAGTTTGCAATTGCCCACTATTGACCACTGTAAACATAATCACTTCAACGACTATTCACTATATGAGCTTCAGCCATTGGATTGAAAGGGTCTGTAGTCGATGGTCACTAGATGCTAGGCAGTGGCTTTTGCCAAGCAACAAAACGAGCTGTTCCTGGTTTGATCGCTGAGTTGATCGTCGCTGACAGCGCTCTTCAGCGCACAGGGTTGAGAGCTTAGCTATATCACCAGCTCCCTAGGACGTGAACTTGTCCAACAACTAGCGACCTTTATAACAACCAGTGCGGGTAGCTGTTACAGTGGGTATCTCCTGCGCTACGAAGACCCATAGGATGAATGGTCAACCAGGAATATGTGTGGCTAATTATTGTTGTTAAAGCAAACATAATGTATGCAAAATACCAACAATTCAGCCCTCAGACCAGCACCGTTTTTCTGAATACAAGGTGGACCCCCCGGAAAAAACCGCTGGTCAACAAGCCGTTGAACTATAGCTGTGTCTGTTGCCTGGCAGTTCGCCCACCTTGGTTCACTACCTTCAACCAACAATCGCCGAATCATCACAGGCACCGTCTCCTTGGGCACTGCAGGAGCCTCCGTGGTTCCATACTTCACAGGACAGTGGGCCATGGCGGAGCTTCCAACAGCTGAGCTTCACAGCTCAGCTAAGGCAACGCTGAAACGCAGCGAAACATCGCAGAATGCAGGCGGAATCAGGACCCGTTTGGAACACCGAAGCCGAGCTGGTTGTTGGGGTGATGGATTTCTTAATGATGAGATGTGAGCATATGGTGGTTTGTCAAAATAGGGATACCCTCAAATCGTCCATTATTGACCATTGTTTACTAATAAACGGAGGTCCTTGTTGTAAGAATCCCACATTTTATATACTACAGGTACCACAGGTAGGTCTATAAGCTACCAACCCAACTGATGGTTGTTATATGGACCATGTTTAAGTATGTCCATGGTGCCAAACCATGGACTTCAAGACACAGTCAAGGATGGCGCGTTCCTACACTGCTTCCCCCTAAACCCTTTTAGCAGCGTGGGCGACCTGTCTTTGGGTCAGATGGTGATACACCCAAATTCGCGCAATTAGCGGACAAACAGCACATTCCACGGAGGACAAGTCAATGGCTCGGGACCAACTTGCGGCTTGCTGGCAAGTGAACTTTTGAAACATCCAATGGTTGCCTCAAAAATTCCTCGTTTTGACATGTCAAAAGATCCCATGGCTCCGCTTGTCCAAACAACTTGTCAGTCCGCCTCCAATCTGTTGGTGCGTGGCAGCAGAACATCCTCGGCAGAGCGCGGCTTCCCCCGCGCAGTCACTGGGGTGCTGCCGATGCTGTCCCCTGTGGGCAGAAATGACTGAACTAGTCCAGCTATTGGGATCTTCATGTACGCATCTTCGCTTATGTATGGTGATGATCCAAGGCCATGTAGCCATATATAGCCAGTTTTGGCTGAATGATATGTATACAGTCCAGGTTCTATACTCAAACAGTGTCCTTCTGTTTTATGGACCTCCGTCCAAAGAAATTGAGATACCACTAACCACCACTCGAACATGATGATCATGATGATGATCTCATGATGATGATCATGATGATGATGATGATCATCATCATCATCGTCATCATCATCATCATCATCATCATCATCATCATCATCATCATCATCATCATCATCATCATCATCATCATCATTCCCTCGACAATCAATTTGTGGTATAAATGTCATATTTGATCTCTGTTGATCAACCAACGGCATACATTTGCATATTGCAAACAAATCAAATCAATGATGATATCGCGTAACCCGTGGTAAGATCGATTGATTAATCAATCAAACCTTGATTTAAGACACGTGCGTTTCCACTCATGGGTGGACCCCGGAAAATGTGGGCTTTTCTGCTACTCTCAAACATTCTCAAACCACAATGAATTCTGCTGATGCACCCGTCTAATGTGCTTCTCCGTCTAATTGATACATGTTTGAATGTGCTTCTCCAAACAAAAACACCAACACCAACACCAACACCAACACCTTCAACACCTCCAATGACATCAGCAACAACCAACACCACCACCACCAACAACAACCACAACCAAAACCACAACGACAACTCATTGAGTTGATTTGTTGACTTCAGCCCATTTATCTAACCAAACCCCCTGTCTACCACAGGTACCCTGCTGGGACTGAGATGGGAACCCGATAGACAGGGCTTCCCGGAATGGTGTCGTCCCTCAGCGTGCTGCAGCGTAGCGATGGGAACCCAGCTGAAAGCAAGTAGCTACAAGGAGGGGCTCCCGATTTGGCTAACTTGGTTTATAACTAGGCTTCAGATGTTTCAGTATAGGGTGGACAACTATCAGTGATTGTATATCAACTATCGTTCAATGGATTGTCTATCGACTTGTAGCCAAACAACCACCAAGCTGATACTATCCAACTGACTCACAGTCACACGTTGTAAACTTAGCGTGATATGTGAGGGTCTTTAGATTTCATCAGAGTTGCCTCTCCTGCTGGAACAGCCCGTCCCTTCCAGACTCTCAAAGTGGCACGCACCAGACCTCGATACCGAACTCCAGGTCGAAATGATGAATTCTGAAGCCATGGGGGTACTCCCAAATTCTCATTGTAGTAATGAACGATTGTTTTTGTAGTAATAAACCAACCTCTGTAATAAATCAACCATTTTTAGTTATAACCAATGCAATTGATCGTTTGTAGTAATAAGCCAAGCATTTTTTGGGTTCCCTATGTTCAGAAACCACCAAATGACAGGGTAAATTTTCAGAATGCGGGTACAGTTTCAGCTTGTATGTCAGATAGAGTGCCAAATAACACGCCAGGTAAAATGCCAAATAGAATGTGGATGTCAGAAAGGATGTCAGGACAGCTTTCCCTGCACGTATCAAATAAAATGGTCAGCATAGCTTTCTGAATATATGTCATACTGTAATACTACATATCATATGGTGGGGATGGGGGATCACTCGCGGCAAAGAAATTCACAACGGTTGTTGACCAAAATCATAATCCATTATCTACCATGACTAATCTTCTTCGAACATGATCCACCATGGTGATTCAACATTACCAATAAACCTAGCAATAATTTATGCAAAGTTGACTCAACCATTCTGCACATCTATCTCAGGAGTGTATCATCTCATCTGCATAGCCGGGTCCTCATACCAGGCTTGAATCACAGGAGTGCATGGGGTTCACCCAGCATATTCTGCCTAGTTCCGCATGACGTGTACCAAGTTTAGATCACAGCCGGTTCATGCCGGTTCCATGGGTGGAAGCCAAGGTAGAAACTACTCATTGATTCCCAAAACCACGGTAGATTTGGGACCCTGGCGTATCCTGATTTTCCACAAGTATCCACCCAAACCCTTGCATTGCTGAATATCTTGCGATAGGGCTGTGCGTCGATACCTTGTACCCTGATGATCATCATATAAGTAAGACCAGACCCGGAGGCCATCCCAGGCACAATCCGGGCAGAATCTCGAAGACCAAGTGCTGTTGCCCTGACGAAGAAAACACGTGCTGCACATCTTTGGAAACCGGTGCTGAGCCCTGCTGCTACCCTCAAATCACCAACAGTTGTGACATGTTGTGCCCTTTTTGAGTGGCGGAAAGGGGCGGAAAACGGTCAAAACAAGGGCAACCATGTGCATTTTCCATCACGCATGTCGTGTCTTGGTCGATGCTTGACGGAACAAATGATGGACCTCGGATGCTAGGCATCAGCATGAGTGCTACAGCTGTTGGGTGGGTTGTCCTTTGCAGCTAGTGAAGTCCTGCTGGTACCAATGTTTCGAAGGCCTACACATATGAAATTTCTAGGTACGAGTATGTGTGTGAAGGCAAGAACTGAACGACATCACTGAAGGTTTGGGAAAGTTGGTCAGATTCAGTATTCAAAAGGTCCTATTCATCAGAGATCTGCATAGATCATGATGGATCATATTCTTCTTTGTGGTGTACTTCCAGCGCATGTGAATACAAGGCACTGAGGCAAATGTTGTGTGTGCAAATAGAATGATACTATTGCCATGTACCATCATAATGTCAACACCAAGAAATTGATAAACAAATACAGATCTACCAACATATCTGCCAACAGATATAGTGGTTTCTCAAATAGGGGTACCCCCCAAATCATGTCTTTTTAATCATGACTGTATAGTAATAAACCATTTCATCCATTTTTGGGGTCCCCTATGGCTTGAGAAACCCCCATATAGCAACAAATCTAACAACAAATAGCTACACCAACGATTCGAATCGCGAGATCTATTGGTATAGCTACCATTAGTTTATCCTTTGTATCCCTACTAATGGTATTACAGCCACCAGCAGTCACCTGGTAGTAGGCATCCAATTAACTATGGGCATTTGTTATCATACCACCAACTATGGGATATACCTACCACTAATCGATATCTACTACTACTAGTGGTTACCAACTATGGGTTATACCTACTATATCCTACTATAGTACCCTACTAGTATGGCTTATACCTACCACTATTCACTAATAGTTGTACCTACTACTATAGTTCTATCCACAGAGATGGCCACCAACAGGCACGCCAGTCTTTCCGCCTGTGGCTGTAGCATAGTGTGCCAGGTCGCCGGTCCTCGGAATATGGTGAGGTGGTGAAGCACCCCGTGTTGGACAAGAGACCCCGTGAGGATTTCTGGACATCGGTAAGCCCCAATGCTGGTTTTATATGGTTTTACTTTGGGATTGCAATGGCAAATCATAAGGATAACCAAAGTTTTATATGGCATATATAGGGTTTAATTTGGCATTAAAATGGTAAATCATAAGGGATGATCACCAACAACAAGACCAATTTATGGTTTCGTAAGATTGGGAACCTCCAAAGCTATGGTTGGTTTAGTACTATGGGAAAGTATGGACATAACAATAAGACCCCTATAGACGATTATGAGTCATCGTCATCTGATAATTAAAATACGTACTCTATAATTATACAGGGCTAGACTTTTCTTAATCCCTGATAAGTATGTAAAATCACAATAAGTCTGAGTTTCTAAGTTATAAGCAACTGTTGCCTGGCGGTTGGTTACAGGGCAAAACATAGTCAACCAACCATCGCGAAAATCATGGGGAAAGAAACAAAAATTGGTAAAAACCACAAACTAATTAACAGCTGGTTGGTGGGATTGTGTGGGATTCACCATTGATGATGTGGGGTTGATTTCTGTGATTTGCCTTGCCACACGTTGAAACCAGCTTTCAAAGCCCATGGGTCTCCACTTTTCGGGATTCACTCACGGTAAGGCATAATCATCGCTGATGCTTCCAAGGATTGCCATCGGTTCTCCAAAGCTGACCTGGAGGGTAGCAGCCATGGTTGGGTTCTGCCATGGCATGTGACACCACCAGCTGGGGCACCCTGCACAAACGCAATGGCCACGGGGCCTCCCGGATTGCCTTGCTGAGGAGTCTCATCCTAAGCTGCGATGACGTTTGGCGCAATGTTTTATCAACAGACTCCCCCGTGGTTTGTTTTCTCAACAAGCGGCAAAAACTTGATAAGGACACGCAACATGTAACATCATGGAAACAGTCGTCACTAGAAGTGGGAACTTGATAAGAATCAAGGCAAACAGTGCTTTCAAATGAACGGACTTGATACTGTTGCTACTTGGGCCCAACAAAATGGAAGACATCCAGGTAAACCCCTAGAAGATTGGCACCAGTGATTGGGCATGTTGCAGGACCGGGAGGAAATCCCCCTCAATTCAGTGTAGGATCGTTTGAGGTAGCTAAGTTGGTTTATACACTATTTCAGGATGGTCAACTTCTGTCAATAATGGTTGATAATGGGCAGTATGATCATAAGTTGGTTTACACCTTGGGTAACTGCCAGTTGTGGCAGATACACCTATAGTTAAGTAACTGGTTGACCAGCTTACAACCAGGGGGCCCGGTTCCTTGTAGATACCTTGGTTTCCCTGACCAAGTCACTTGACTACAATCCAACTATGAAGCAGTTGCCGGCAACGACAAATAGTATCAGCTGATTACCATAGGTCCGCCTGGCACCGGCATCAGGCTCGCCATCCTTAGGTGTCAGCGTCATGAGCCATGCTTAATGATGACTAAGGCCTTCAGCTCAATGATGATTGAGGCAAACCTCACTGATTTTTCTCAGATGTTTTTTTTGGAAGATGTGTTGAAGCGAAAGGCCACAACTTGGTTAGATGGTCTATTAGATGGTGAAGCATCCAAAGGAGTTGGACAGTCTGGACATCCACAACTTGTGCGAAAGATATTGTCACCTTCAGTAGCAAAATGGTGACAAATTTCAAGAATTTCAAGGTCTACTGTACTTGCCCAAGGCGGCTACTTTACACAGTTTGGTGGGTAAAGCATTAAACAACTATTGATGGCGCGGATATGTTCACTCCTGTGCGCAGCTCATGATACCTTGATCCTTTTTCTTTGACGAGCTCACAAGCCTGTTGTTGCTATCGATTATTGATATTGTTATTGTTTGTCAACTGTCCACCTGATGTTGCCATCTCATTGTTTGGCCAGACAAGCAATCATGCTGTGCTGTCCTGAAGGGTCATAACAACTTCTTACCCATCGTTGGAGAACCATTACTTCTTAGAAATGGTTCTACAAGAAACATTAAAATTGGTGGTTAAAACAAAGCTTTCCTGCCGATTTTCGCATTACTGTAATCAACCGAGTGACTATTGGCCAATTCTAGCTCCTGATGGTTAACCACCATTAGAGAACCATTGGCAATTGTAAGCCATCACTGACCAACCAGCCTGAACCCTCATTACTACTAATCATCATCAACTAAATGTCATGAAAACATTAACCATCGTTAGACAACCATTGCTGCATGCAATATCAATCATTGTTAACCAGTATAAATATTAACGATAGATCCAAATTAACAAATCACCCCTGATTTTACCAAATAGGTGGTGATCTACCATTGAAGAAATGGGGCTACTAAAATGAATCTGCCATCAACTAGGAATCTCTCATGAGTCAGCAAACCGACACCCAGTTCTTCTGCTCAACCATGGCCGGTGTGACGGACGCTTCACTGTGATCTGTCCGGCCTGAAACGGTGCGAGTGGTGAGGCACAGGATGATGCAACAAGAAGTATTGCAATCTATTGAGGTTACCTGAACTACTGCTAAGAACTAATGATAGAATTGATGGATATCACTACTATATGACTACTGTTGGATCACAACTCCTGCTCGTACCATCAATAGTACTCTTATACTATTTACTTGCTAGTCTTTTTACTCGTATTGATGCTAACTACAACAGCAGCAACCACGACCACGACCACCACCTTCAGCAGAACACTATTGGAGCGATGCACCAGTTGATCTCTCTGACTGGAAACATGTGAGTATCGTATTTCATCAAAACTACTGAAAGGATGTAGGTAGCTTGGTCATAACCTCAAAAGTAGTAGTCCGATCTCTCTGACGTCAATTATTAGTTCATTCTTGGTTGGTTGTATTAAGGTCAAACCAGTTTAGTTATTCAACGGTTTCACCAATTCAAGAATGATTCTTGTTGTTCATTGAAAGTGGTCTATTAGTATTCTTCGGTCATTAGTTGGGTTATTCAATTATACATTCTTGGTTTCAACATATGGTGGTTTCTCAAAATTAGGGATACCCCAAAATCATCACATCTTAACTCTTAACCATCTATAGCAATAAATCAACCACTTTTGGGGGTTCCCCATTTTGAGAAGCACCCATCTTAGTCTTATTGCTGGCTATCATCCCCTATCATTGACCACCAGTTAATCCCTATAAGCCATATAAAACCACATCTTTCTGTTGGCAAATCCACATTCATATATCCAAACAAATTACCACATGGTTGTTTATCAAAACCTAGAAACGAATTGTGTACAAAAAAGTGCCGTAATCGATTGCGTCAATTGTTTTTGACGTAGCCCTAATTTTTGGACGTCGCATTTCTAAAATTGACGTTTGGCAACATCTGGTAGGACATGGTGAAGAATTTGTTGGACACCAATGGTGATTTTCAGGTGTCGGTGTTTCACATGTGCTGGGCCGTCAAGCCAAGATGAAAAATGGCTTGCAAACAACACAGCGTTGAACCGCGTTGCTAAATCTCTGCATTCCATCATTTCATTTGCAGTTGCGAATCAAGCGAAGAAACTGATGATGGAAATGGTTGGAAAACCATTACGGGTATTTTCGCCGTAATGTTGGGAATTTACGCCGTAATGTTGAGAATTTTCGCCGTAGATACCACCTGTGATTTCCAAGCTTTTTTTTCAAAAAAAGTAAGTATGAAGCAAAAACATCCTACAGTATGTGCAGAGTGAACAGCGCTCTGGCCTGGGTTTTTGCCCCAACTACTACCCGTCCAGTATGCACAGGGTGGGCGCACCTCCGAAAACCCCAAAGTTATAGAAGTATGTGAGCAAGCTTGAACCCAAATGTGGGCCAACTACAATCAAATGAAAAATTGACGTCAAAACAACAAAATTGACGTCGATTCACAAGAGGCAATTTTAGGCATAAAGTGCCGTAATTGCACTTCTAGGAATAGGGGTACCCAAAAAATGCTTGGTTTATGGCTGGTTAAGATTGGATGATTTGGGGGTCCCCCTATTTTGGGAAACCACCACATGTCTGCAAGGACCATCACCTTTCTTGACCCTGTGCAACACCAGTGACTCAAAGCTCCAGCCTGTCCCACGTAGCTCGCATAGTCTGCATCTGCGAGTCCACATTCACTGCACCTCAGCCCCGCTGCTGAGAACCCCGGCTGACAAGGCCATCAGTGGTAAGCCCAGTTGTGGTACTCAATAGAGCTGCTAGCAATACCACAGTTAGAGGCAGTTGTATCTCTTGAATCATGAGTGGTGGATGATGGTTTGACTGAAAATCAGGATAAACATGTAGGCTAGTGCTGTGCGATGGTTAATAGAGCTACATCTAGGCCCTATGGACTGTGGAAATGCCCTAAATTGCCGACAATCCTGTGGTAATCACCACTATCGTTACTATTTACCACTGTCATTTCTGTGGTATTAGCCATTATTGTTGGTATAGATGGTGGTTTCAAAGATGAACCATTGTTGTTGGTCAAAAAATTGCATCCGGCCCGTGGTCCCAACGACTGAATGCTGATTGCACGTACCTGGAATTAGGAGGGGAAGTACTGGTGAAGCTTACTGCTGTTAATTGCTTTAACCTTCGAAACTAGTCTTGCTAATAGTGGTCAACTATACTACTGTGGGTTGGTCAATCCTGTGACAGATTGCTTGACAGCTAGTCTGAATAATGACTTGTAGCAACCACTGAAGAGTAAATCGACCAAGCTTCAAACCTGAATGATGAACGAATGGATTGTCATGTTTGAATCCTAATGGACAAAGTACAGTATATCAATCTCAGTTGCTTGATGTTGCAAACAATACTCACCATTAACCACCATTCACAAGCCGTTGATGTTGCGTGTCATCTCGAGGTACATGAGTGATGTCCAGCACAGCGCCAGCTCATGAGACACTGCAATTTCTCATAGTCATTAGTTCACCATGGTCAGCCACCATTGACCGGTCAAATTTCCCAACTCGCTCATGCTCATGGGCTGCCAAACTTCGGGCAAGAAAAGAGCAACTATTGGTTCAGCATGGTTCACAAATCATCATCATCATCATTGACCAATATCCACCATGAGTTTCCAAGTTTCCCTTCGCATTCTGAAGCATTGATTACTTCACCCTGGTTCAACACCACTGATCAGCCCATGTTTTTCTCTACAGTCGTCGATGATGAACCGCCATTTGCCAGCCCATTTTCCGCGACCATTTTATGGTTAATGATTCACCACCATTCACCACCATCAATCAACCACCATTATGCAACCCCCATTAATAAACCATTGATCAACCACCACTGACCAACATTAACCACCATTAAGCGGGGGGTTCACCATGGTTCACCATGCTTGCTCACCACAGCAGAAGCCAAGTCACCAACAAACGATGTATCCGCGGCCTTCGGGCGATTCCGCCCCGTCCTCCACCTGGGAAGTTGAAGCCTGGGGACCTCATGGGGGCAATGGCAATTGTTCACCATGAATTGATGGACCAAACCTGGTGAATGCTTTTGAATGGCCAGGTGCTCATTGATTTTGGATGATCATGGCTGATGAATACCTACTTGGTTGAGGCCAACTTGGTTAATACCATTGCTTGAGCGTTGAACATGGTGAATACTTGGCAGCAAAAATTAATTGATTGACCAAGTTGGCGGATGATGAAGGCTTTTACATGGTCAGGTAATATGTAGCCAACTGGGGCTGTGAAACAATGGCTGCAGCAACTGGTTAAGTATGGTAAAGCGGTGAATTGGCGGCAATTCAACTGCTGATGAACTACCAGGTGGTTTACGTCTATAGTCAATGGTTCATCAATTTATGATTCGCTTGGGCTCTTTTCACCACACAAATAATCCCTTCAAAGATTTATCAGTGCCTGACCATGATCAATGAACCATTGACCAACCATGAAGCTTCGTCAACAACTATATCAACCAATCTATTAGCCATTGACCAAACACTCACCATGCCATCAAACATTCATGGTCAAAATCATTTTGTGGGCTATTAACCATTGACAGTGAGCATTCTACTAAGCAAACAGTTTATCGTTTATCAAGCCATGACCCATCATACATCCATTCTATTCTGGTTGGCGGTTCAACCCCTATGAAAAATATTTGTCAACCATCCAATTGTTTATAATCACTAGGGAAATGAAACATGTGTGAAACCACCAACCAGTATTCTATAACCGTTTCATCAACCCACCTTTGATCCTCAATCAACCATCACACATCATTGGAAGCATTCCATTACATCAACAAATCTATTAACCAAAAATTCATCGTCAATCAACCCATCACACATCCTTCATCATGTCTTCAAAGCTCAGCGGCTCACCACAGACCCCGACTCCCCGTTTTCGCGCTTGGCTCGCCTTGATGTTTTTGAAGGTCTCCTTGGAGGTCTGGGACCACCTAGGAAAGCCGTGGCGAAGCCGTGGCGAAGCCGTGGCGAAGTCGTGGGTGCCGTGTGTCGCAGCGGGAAAAACAGCTTTCACCAATATCAATCAGCAAGTTACTGGTGGTTACTGGTGGCTAATGGCGGTGTGTGGTGGTTAGTGGTGGTTCATGGTGGTTGATGGTGGTTGATTCATGGTTGTAACCAACCAGTTGTTGGTTGAACATCAACCGAGGAAAAGGTGACAAGCTTTCACCTTTTGTGGTTGTTGAAGAGTTTGATATCATTTAGCAAGGATATCAATCAGCAAGTTTTCATATTCGGAAGTGTGAACTGCTGTGGTCTCAAGGATATCAAACAACTGATGTGACTTTTGAAAACCAACTGATAGAGATTCGTGACGTAAAGGATATCAATCAGGGACAACTGTGAATAGGCTTTGGTGGTCACCGTTTTATCAATTCACAAGCTACGTAATTAGTCGTAAAAAAAGGTCGTGAATAGGGAGAGTTCAACAGTTCACAACAGGTCAACAACTGAAGTGTTGCAAAGTTTCACAACAGCAAGAGAGTCGCGACCTACTATTGCTGTGGTCTAAACAATGCCAATCAAGTTCAAGTAGCTTGCAAGTCCTTGCATTGATGAGGTTGCAATATATATTAGCCCAAATGCATCTGTGGGTCATATCCTCACCAGGCCCTGGCAAATTGATGAACATGCCAACCAAAATAGCTCCATTATATGGGTTGTGTGGAAGGGAAGAAGGTTTCCTGTGGTCGATCAGCCTCACTGGGGATCTTCTAAGTCACAAGCCTGGTCGCTTATCTATGCTTCAAATCTACACGTCTTTTGACCTTGTTCCTCCTGTTCTGGCTGTCTCTGGTTGCTGGATTTGTTAAGACAAAGGACACTTGTTTCAAACCACCAGCAAGCCCGCCCCGATCAATAGAAACTAGTAGTCATGATCAACCGTTTTCAACCACGTTGAGCACCAATCTTATTGTGCCATAGCCATCATCATCAAGGGTTTTATTTAAAATTGCTTTTCCGGTAGGTCTTCTCATGTTACAACCATAGGTTTTATTATGTTATGACAGTGCTTTCTTTTCCCCGGCATGTCTAGTTCACGCGGTTGATTAACGATATTCCATCATCACCAACTAGTTGCTGCTGCTGGATGGCTTTCTGCACTTCCTCACCTTCGCTGAACCGACGTGGTCCCGGCGTGGGCCCCCGGACGTGACACTGGGGATGTTGGGAATGGCCGGAAACTCTGCCGCAGCAAATCTCACGGGGATCAAGATCTTCCAACCTCAGCATCAAGGAGTTCGACCCAACATGATGTTTGGTGTTTTTAAATTCTGATTAGCAACTGATTAGCTATGATTAACATTTCCATTTTTAACTTTCGCTGGTTTGATCAGCTATGATTTATATTTGGCTATGATTAATAGTTTCATGTTTAACTATGGCTGCTTTGATTAGCTATGATGAATAGTGTCTTAAAATAGGGAACCCCCAAAGATATGGTCGTTTTGCAACTATAACTGGTTAATATTGGAAGGTTTACGGGGTACCCCAATTTTTAGAAACACGCGATGAGGGTTGGCCCCAACGAACAAATGGCTGTGGGTCAATATTAAGGAACCAATTTTGTTAGAGATAATCACCAACAATTTCATAGGAAAAACAAGGGTCAATGATGGGGAACTAGAGGTACAGGGTTTTGACCCATAGCCAAATGCTGATTCGCTATGATTGTCTTGCTCAATCCATGGGAACCCCCAAAGATATGGTTGGTTTACGACTATCAATGGTTGATATTAGTATTATTAGGTGATTTAGGGGTACCACAATTTTTAGAACACACACATTTTTGGTGCTAGACCCATGATGGATGATGATGGTGGGTGGTGTGGGAGGTCCGTGTATATAAACCAGCATTTGCTTGAGGGGAAACGGCAAATTTAATGGCTTTTGACTAGCTAGGGATGGAGTCACTGTAATCAACAAGAAGCAACATTATAGGAGAATTATATTTAGAACCCAGGAATCGACCAAGTTGTAGAGCTCATGGGTGGTCAGTGAATCTACATGATTCATGGTGAAGACCGTTCGCGGCTGCTGTCTATGCATGGCAATGGGCAAAAGTGTTTGATGAAGTATATCCATATGGTTTTCTATACTTAGTAGGGGTTCATTAATTCTGGCAAATGGCTGTTGGTCAAAATCCTGTTCCCGTAGTAAACATTCCACAAATGAAAAAATCAGGTCGAGCTGCTCCGACTGTGTGGATGTCAACGGAAGGCTTTTGGTATGGTTGGACTTGATACACAACCGAAGAATGAATGACCAACACCGCCAACAACAACCAAAAGCAATAGGGATACAACGGCAACAGTGCTTCAACATCTTGTTTCGCATATGGACGCTACCTGGATGGGTGAGAGATGGCTACTGAGCAACGGCTACCACCTTCACTGATTCGGCCCAAGGTCAAGGAATGACTCTACACGCACAGCAAGAGGAGCCAGCAGTAACGGCCAATTGCGAGCATGATGCGAGCATGACAATGAAGTAGATATGGTTGCACCATGATCATTATAATAGGATCATAGTTGTAACATATCGTGACCATTCGATTGTAGTAGGGACCAAAGTGAGATATCAGTAGACGGTTAAAAGTGACATCTGATATAAGTAGAGATATCACTGTAGTTGCGTGGTATTACTTATGTACTATCGTTAACTATATGTATCAATGTTCCATTTGTCAATGTGTAAGTTGCACTCTAAGTCGATATAACCGCTCATCATAGTTGTGATCCAAGGTTTTACTCATTTTTACACTGCTCTTAGGCTCCGGCAGGAAGTTTCGTCATCATCGCAAGAGACAAAGACCTACGTGGCACCGCGTGGTACGGTAGCACCACCATGGTGAAGCATGGAATGGTTCCAAGCATCATGGCTGAATGGTGGGCCATGACGATGATGATGATGATGATGATGATGATGATGATGATGATGCTGATAATGATGATGATGGTTCACTATTAAAACAAGCTATATGCACTTACATATTGACATTGGCACATCAGAACCTATGACAATAAAGGATTCATAGACATTGCTTAAAACTATGAACTAACCAGCAATCTTTTGGCCTGGTTCATGCAAAACTGCGACAAAAACCATTGGCCAACAAGAAATGGGTAAGATATTCGGTATCGGCATCATTTTTACTAATAGTAGCAGGTAAAATATCAGGTAACATGTTTACTAATCATGTTCATTACCCACTTATGAGGTAGCATTTTAGGTACACCTTAGCTTACCCACTTATTAGTTACCTTATAAGGCGAATCAACAACCCTGAAAACAAGTGGTGTCACACCAGCAGCGCCCGTTCCATCTTCAGCCGGTCAGCATCAGCCGGGCCGTCCTCATGCACCGTGTTGAACATCTCTGCACGCTTCACTGCCTGGGCGGTGAAGAAGTTGGGAGCCATGCAATGGTAACCATCAACGCCCAATGGTATATTAGTAGCTAATGGTAGTTCCTAGCTATAGTAATAATGGTAGTTAAATAAAAATAACACTAATATACCATTACTAATGGTATAATAATAACCAGCTATAGCAATGGTAGTTGCTAATATCAACCAACTAATTGAGTATAACCAGCTATACTTGTTAGTAGTTAATGGTATATTAGTAGTTCATTAAGTATAACCAGCTAGAGTAGTTATAACTAGCTATTAGTAGCTATATAATCATAATTAAGTATAACCAGCTATGGTAACAATGGTTTGCAATTAGAACCATTGGGCTTTAGCATATTAGCCCTATAGTAGGGTAACCATTGGCTGAACCACCAAAAATGGTTTGCAATGGTAACGTTTGGGTTCCAATGGTAACCCCCTCGAAAAATCATCCAACTGAGGGCGGACACCAGGGGACAGCGACTAGAAATGATGGGTTTTGTGGGTGATTATGACGCCTTACTTCGTATGAATCTACACTATCATTTTCCATCATTCATGGTTCATCACGGTCACTGACAAGCAACAATCAGATCTCTGATCACTTTCGGAGGTTTGTTCGCCCAGATCGTACATGCACTGAGTCCACAGCAAGTGCCAGGGCTGCTTGGGTCGTGTCCGCGGGGTCGGGATTGACTCCTGGTGCGCAGCTTCAGCCCTGCGGCTCCACTTGTGGTACACGTGTGCCTACCACACCGTCACCCCAAAAATTGTCCCATCAGAACAGGTAACCCTGGGTAAATGCTGGCGTTCAGGCCCGGGAAGGCGGGAGAATTCGTTCATAGGGGACATGATGGTTAAAGGGATAGAATTGTATCATTCATAACCTGGGTAACCATGGTTATAATGCTGGGGTTATGAGCCCTTCAAAGCAGTTTATCATAGGGGATAGTGGTTCATAGGGGAACCTGATGGGCTAAGTTGGTAGTAATCCCCAAAATAAAGGGCAATCGAGGGTCGAGGTATGTATACATAGGCTTTGTGCATGATGTCGTTCGCTATGTGCAATCCCTATGAAGCCATGCACGTTTATCCAGCACACTGCAAATATGTACATCAATGATCATCTATAATCATCTATGCATTTGTGATTCATGTATGGTGTAGAAAGAAACTAACAAGGAAACCTAGAGGTGGCATTTCCTTTCCATTTATCCGGAAGCAAAAACATCGAGTTTACTGCAAAACATCACGATAATGGCTAAAAAAACGATGTTTCCTTCGCAGCTCGGATCCCGACATGCAATGTGTGCACTGTCTCCTGTGAGTTGTGCCATGATTCCTTGTAGTAGGTTAACTAATTGATTGACCATGGATATCAAGGGTTGTTTGGCGATGGCTGGTGATGAGGAAGGGTTGATCGGCTGGCAAGGAGGTTGTTCTACTAGCTGATATCTGCTGGGGAATGTTCGGACTTATGAACTGGGAATGCAGATATGAACCAAACATGAAAGGGGAGTACATCTTGGGGTCTTTTACTCCACTCAAATCATTCTCCGGGTGGCTGTTCGTCATGGGCCATACCCATAAATGGTCACATCCCAATGCAAGTCACTCACCAAGCTGGTGGGGTTCACCCAACAACCCATGGACTTGGGATAGTTGGAAATAGCATCTGGTTGGTGGTTTCAAGCCCTATTAAAAAATCTGTTTAAACCACCAACCAAACCACTTCTTTCAAACTTGATCCCTTGGACCACCGTCTGCTGTCAACTTCTGACCCCGAAAGCCGGCCCGCCCTACCCTGCCTGCCAACCTCACACGATCGCCGTCTTTCAATCCATGGCTCCTCACACGCAACAATTTCTCAGGAAAAAACGTACACATTTCCACTGACAAATTGTCAACCCTGATCTGACCCTATCTAGTTTACAACTAACCAATACTTTAGCACGTTGAGATTCCAACGACCAAATTGGGTTGCACCCGCCAGTGAGTGTACTGTCTGATCGAAGCTCAGGAGCATCACAGATTTGCGTTTTATTGGTCTGCAAGGAGGAGTCCCCGGCTGTTACTTAAGTTGATATCACTGGCAGTTGTGGTGGATATAAATTGATGGCCTAGCTTGTTGATGAGCCGGTTATGGTAGATATCTATTTATTATATCACTCGGTTGGTCATATCACTCCTATTTAGATGGTTTAGTGACCAATTTTTTCCTGTGTCCGCTGCTTCGTGAAAATGGGTCAATGAGCAGCAGCTTGCTCATGCAACGATGCGAAGTCATCGCTGGCACTTGCGACACCAATTTTTTTCGGTGGTTCTTGGAGGTAGGCCATGGCCATCATCCGCCGGGAGGACCTAGAAGTGGTCACGACTGTGGCGGGTGGACATGTCGACCCGAGTCCGGAAAAAAAGAGAACAGGTGCCCTGTCTTCATTGACAATGGCACTAATTTTGGTTACTATATTTGATGATAGCTAGTCTTAATAAGAATAGCTAGTCAATGTAACATCCTTCATTGTAGTTAAACATAGTTCAGGTGCTTCCAAAATGGTTACTAATTTTGATGATAGCGAATCATGCGACAGCTACCAAGGGTTCATAGCAGTCCTGGGAAGCTTGCAACACGTTCAAAATAAAATAAAACCTGCCATGGGCATTTACAGTTATATTTGGGAATGGCTTATATTTAGACTGATAGCTGGCCATGGCTAGCATTTTTCTGACAAAAAAAACGAACGGTACACGGTCCAGCTGCTGTGTCCCTGCCTGTCAAAGGAGATCTCTGTGCCCATGCTGGACCAGACCTGCAAATATTTCGACGATCACAGAAACTATTTCTTGAAACAAAGCAATACAAGAGTTCCCAGTAAACCCATTCAAACCCTCAGGTTTCAAGGACCAACAAACTGATTTTTTGAGCAGGGAACATCTCATTTTTTGGGGGCCCTGGTGCTTTCAATCATGGCATCACCTCCTGGGGCCCCATAGCTCTTGCTGCCAAGTAGCCATGGCTGTAGGCCGAGCACCCGAGGTGTCCCGGGTGTGCAAAATCGCGTTGCCGATCTCAGTGCAGCTGATGGGAAAACCAGGGGAGTGTGGCCTGGAAGGAGGGCACCACAAGCGGAAACTGCATGTATGCATGCATGTATGTATGAATGTATGTACGTATACGTATGTATGTATGTATGCATGTATGCATGCATGTATGTACGTACGTACGTATGTATGTATGTATGTATGTATGCATGCATGTATGTACGTACGTATGTATGTATGTATGTATGTATGCATGCATGTATGTACGTACGTATGTATGTAACGTAAGGCAACGTAACATAACGAAACGAAACGAAACCTAATGTAACGTAACGTAACGTAACGTAACGTAATGCAACGCAATGCAATGTAATGTGATGTAATGTAATGTAATGTAATGTAATGTAATGTCATGCAATCTCATGTAATGCAATGTAATGTAGCGTAGCGTAATGTAATGTAATGTAACGTAACATAATGTAATGTAATGTAACGCAATGTAATGTAATGTAACGTAACGTAATGTGATGTCATGTAATGTAATCTAATGTAAGGTAATGAAATGTAGAAAACTGATGTAACGCAACGTAGCGTGACGCAATGTAATCTAATCAAATCTAATCTAGTCTAATGTAATGTACTGTAGTGTAATGTGATGTAATCCAGAGTAATGTAATTTAATGGAATGTAATGTAAAGCAAAGTTATGTTATGTTATGTCATGTTATGTTCTGTTATGTTTCGTTTGCTATGTATGCTGTGCATGTTATGTATGCTATGTATGCTATGTATGCTATTCTTGTTATGGATTTATTGGATGTTATACATGTAATGTATGTTATGTATGTTATGCGATGATATGTTATGGTATATTTTGGTATATTGTGGTATGTCATGGAATGTTATGGTCTGCTATGGTATGTATGTATGTATGTATGTATGCATGTATGTATGTATGTATGTATGTAAGTAGGTATGTATGTCATTCATTTCTCCATTCACGCCACTCTGAAGCGTCCAATCTTCAGGGGCGAGCGGGGGGCTCTTGCCCCGAAGCTGATCACTACAGCCGTTGCTGCAGTCTCGCGCAAAAAAAGGCTTACACGAGCACAGCCCCAAAAACGCAAAAGCACAGGGCCAGCCCGCCAGGAACCTACACAGCCATGACTCTGCGTACGGGGGCCTGCTGACTTCTAAGTGAAAGCTGGCAGCAGCTGTACAGGCCAACCGGTTACTCTCTCAGAAGACGCCTTTGTTCATTTGTCACCTCACATTTCACTCAGGGCGTCAAGCATGGATTGGATGTCTCTTTCATTCCCTGAGCGGGGAGCAACTCCTCGCTTCAAGACTGCACTTTGTCCCTGCAAAGCTTAAAACCATAAGATAAATCAGAAACATAAAGCAACAACCATCCATGAAAACTCCTAGACTCTAAGACTCTAAAACACAAACACTGGCAAGTACTCAGTGATTGGGAATGAGCTGGTGAAGCATAATCAGATAAAGGATTTGTTTGATAATGTTTGAGGGTATTGAGGTGGTGAATTGACGGTTCATAGGTTGGTGGAATGATTTGATATTAAACATGAGTGGCAACAACAATGACAACATGGACATAAAATATGGAACAATCAAACAATAACTATATAGTATACTAAGCTTCTGTTATCAAAGTTGATTAGTTGATTTGAAAAAATATTTTGTACGCTAAGGTTAGTGGTTTGATAGATTATCATCATCATCATCATCATCATCATCATCCTCATCATCATCATCATCATCATCATCATCATCATCATGACCCCCCCACAACCAGCAGCAGCAGCAGCAGC
>VSDK01010472.1:78607-96183 GCA_009767595.1 Symbiodinium kawagutii | reverse complement strand
GGTGATTTGAAATGTCATGGTGGGGATCACTCGAAGTAAAGTAATTTCCCTCGTAATTGTTAAGCAATGGTTGGTTCACTGATATTTTTCATAGGGGTGGTTCAACCATCAACCAGTGGCTCAATTCACTAAAATGAAAATCCAGGTTCAGATCAACATGGTGATCAGTGCGCCAGGCACAGCCATGCCGAGTCAGAACAGCTTGATCTTGACTCCTGGAGTTGCAGATCGGGTGGGCACCATTTTTAGCATCTCGGACAGTGGAGTCCGCTTGGGGGGGAGAAGACCGGAGGAGTATCTGCAGGGTTGCCGGAGGAATCATCAGTTCTAGAGGATCTTAGAGGGTTGCATTAGTGTACTTTTTTTTTTATATGTGCGATTGTAAAATCAATACACAAACATTGCACATATATTCGCCACTCGTAAGACTGCAGGTTGTGATTTGTTCAGATAAACCAGTTGCTGTTTGAAGATTGGGTTCAGCCGTGCAGCAATCTTTTGGATCCCTACCAGATCGTGGGATGGCAGGCATTTCTTTCGACCCTGATCTTCGAGGAAGCACCCAATCGAACCCAACCCTGGACAAGTCGTCTTGGTTAAAATCATGTTACTTCCCCATGCCGGGAAACGTCGTGCTGTTGTTGCTTGTGATAGTTCAATATGGTTCATTTTTGGTCATTTCATCTTTTTTTATCCGCTAAAGTTTGAAAGCGCCACTTGGTTCGCAGATCTTCGTAGAAAGAAATTGTTTGTCATTTGTCTTGGCTAAAGGTAACTAGATATAGATATACACGATTTTATCCACAGATCATGGTTGTTTTTTTTGTAACGTCATGTTCAATCTTGACAACAACTCCAAGGATCTCACCGCCGCTGTGCCACAGGGCAAACGGATGAACCAGAGTGGCAAAACGGTGAACGGTGAGATGGACCGTGTGGGCATGCCTGGGCCCGATGTAGACTGAAAACCTGGTTGATGCACCAAACTGGTCAAGAATGACAGTGTTTGACAGCAGCTTCCCCGAGAGTTCACGGGCGCCCTTGCGTATGGATGGTCATGTCCCACCATTGCTTGTGGATAGATCAAGCATCACCAAAGCAATTGACCACCAATTGCTTGGTTTTACCATCTCAATTCAATGTTCTCTGCATATTTCTGCCACCAGTTACTACAATTTAAAGCTACAAATTGACAACTCGTGAACTAGTATGAATAGTATGAACCAGTTACTACACGTTGATTTAACTTGTCTTCTACTGGCCAGCCGCTGGCCGCTGCAGGTCGAAGTGCTTTGAAAACCAACGACTTCGAAGCCCAGTTCACAATCTCTGCAAAAGCTGGTGCCAGCAGTGGCTTCTCGGGTGATGGCTTCGCGTTTTGGTTCTCAGAGGAGCGGTCTGGGTTGGGTATCGTTGGGGCACGTGACTCCCTGGGCTGATGGGAAAGCTGGAAAGCCAATGGCCAGCCAGCTGAGAGATGAATAGGGTAGGTACATATGTAGCCACCCTTAACCACCAGTCAGTATAGCCATCACAACTTGTCATTAGCCAGCTTATTTGTCCAGTTTTCCTGGGAGTTTTCCCCGTGAGCGATCTCTGCGAATGGTGTGATGAGAGTTCCGGAACCTTGATTAACTGTTGGACGAGGATCAGAATGGGAGCCAACTTACTGAAACGAACCTCCTGACCAATAGGCGTGCTCTTGTGAACGTTCTTTCGGCTGGAAGGATGGACGGGCTGAAATTTTGATTGTGACAGGGTAGGCTCCGCATGGGCTTGGATTTAGCTACGCAATAGGTCAGGGTTCGTGACGTTTGGATGCCATGAGCCTTGCAAAGATTTGCCAAAAAATGATTTTCTGCGTTGCATATCGCTTACAGACATGATGAGCCACTGGGATTCGTCATAACAAAATTTCTAGCAGAGGAAGGACAGGTCGTGTCGAAGATCGCAGCCGGGCCCTCACTGCCCGGTAACTTGGGGAGATCAGCGATGAGGCAGTGTCGCCACCATGTGCCGCTGGTCTGTTCAGTCCCAGGGGTGATCTGTTGTTTAGGCAGCCACAAGCCCGAACTCGCTGGTGCAACTGTAGTCCGTTTGCATTGGTTTGCCCAGAAATGATGTACTCCCAAGATATTGCCAATGGTCCGGGGGTACCCCTCATTTTGCGAACAGACCCCATGTGTCCAGCCATTTGCCCTTGCTTCCGGCGAGCACCGTATATCCCATCTACAATTGGCCAAGGTGTTTGCACATGGGGGTTGCTGCTTTCCGTTTTTGCTGCAGGAGAATGCCAGTGAGCTTTTAAGTGCAGCGAGCACAAGTCATAGCCACAACCAAGATGAGTTGCTGGCGGGCACATGGCACCTAGGTCATTGCAGAATGTTGCAGCTTGCGGTTTTTCTGGTGCTACTCACAGACTTACCTGGGAGGTCAATCACCACCTGGAATGAGATCAATGAGCGCTTTCCCATGATGGTCCATCTTGATCCCTCCTTGATGATGGACATTAGCCATTATGGGTGATCAGTGAGTGTGTTTTGAGATGCGCGATGCGAATTCGGCCTCACCAATGGCTGACGACTCCTCATGAATGCCTTACTTTGGCATGGGGGCTGGCCATGACATGACCTGCTATGCAGCCTGCTATGTCATCACTTTCGTTGGGGGTTGCTGGTAGAACCATTTTTGGTTGAGGCTGTTGCCCATCGCATTGTACAGCTGTATAATTCGACTCTTGCCCTGATTAGTCAAGGCATTTATTCGTGCAAATAGCCAATATCCCAGGCTGGCAGTTGATGACCATGATGGTAGTGACAGTAGATAGTGCTTGGCACCATTTGTTTCCAATGATTTCGGGCCTATGATCAGCCCCAAGCGACTGGTTTTTCCTCACTGAAAGGCGGGGTCCCATTTTGCAATCCATTTGGGCTTCATGGATTGCTTAAAAAGAGCAGCTTTAGAACGAGTAAAATGTTGCATATTGTTGTTCAGTGTGTTTGTTAAGTTTTTGGTGCTACAGTTTATCGCATGAACTTCTCCATGGACCGTTTTTGTTTCACACATGTAGTATTGTTAGCAATGTTAATGTTAGCAATGGTAATGCCATGTAATGCTAGAAATGTTGTAGTACTGGTAATGCCCAGTCATGCCTCTAGATTCATTAAAGCCTGCCTCTAGATTCATTAAACCCGCCTCTATATTCATTAAATCCGGCTGACTCATGCCATTCGCGACCGGCCCCAGGTATAGCAGATATGTCAAGTTAGATCTTGGCACCGTGGGCTTCAAGACTCACTACCACGGCCTGGGAGCACCTTGGGTTGCGGTGAGGGCGGCCGGAGGTCTCCAAGGTCACCCCTATGGGTCGGAGTCTCCAAGGATCAACATGGAAATCATGAGAAGTGAACTTGGAACTGCTGAGTCTCAAGGTTTGAGTCTCATAGTCTCAAGATGTTGAACTTGAACTGCTTTTATGATCGTTTGTGTCTCTTTTTTTCATGCTTTTAGTGTCCCATGCTTTTTTTTCCCTCCGAATTTGTGTAAGGAGCTATATGTCAGTCTCTTCGCGTGACAGTTGAAATTATCGAATTCTCAAAGTCATGGCGCATCTACGTGCAGAGTTCCAAGTAAAGCTGGCTCGCAAAATGGTGAAACCATGTTGGGATCAAACTTGTTCAGGTTGGCAACTAGTTGCTTATCATGGCCCTATTAATCATGATGTTCCTCCACTATGAAGCATCATTAAGAATTAATTAAGCACTATTGGTATCCTTTTTTTTGATGGGAATCATTGACGATAAAAACCTTCCCAAGGCGAAGGAGAGCTAGCCTCCCCCAACAAGAAGTGTTGGCAACTGCAGCAGTGTACCTTTCTTCTGCATGAGTTGCCTGCAGGTCATAGAGATAGATCGGCTGAGATGGGTGGCTGGGTTGGGTTTTTAGCAGCTGCATTCCCCACAGACAGAGCCATGTTCCTGGCAAGGTGTTCTTCGTGAAGGATGATGCCGGGCAAGCCATCCTGCAGGTGGGATGGTGAGTGGTTTGGGAAGGGGGAGGTGGCATTGCCCTGGCAATGGAGCCCGAACTGGCACCATGCATTTGCATTCTGGGGCCAGTTTTGTCGAAAAAAAATGTTGCACAACTAAGGCTGCCATGATAGCCATGTGACGAACGAATCGTTTGCCCATGGTTACAGCATGTCAAGATGGGTGGAGTGATGGCTGACTGATTCTCAACCAACTCCCAGTTGATCTAGGAATGGGACCCCCAAAAAGTGCTAGGGCCCTGTCACCCAGCAAGGTGCACTACGGTGATGGTGAGAAGTCCGTCCGGCCCTTGGTGGCGGGGGCAGGCATTGGCATAACCAGCTGCTATAAGAATCAGCCAAGGGCACAAACTGCGTTTGGCACAGCCAAGTGCATTTTGTGGCTGATTGTGTTTGTCTTGGCTTTTGGTAGCGGACATGTGTTGAAACATGGGGCACCTACTGAAGCTATTTCTGCTACTGCTTCTTGCTACTACTGTCCACTACTGTTCTTCCTACTGCTATGATTGCTAGTGGTGGCGATGCGATTATTGTTGCTAGCGCTTTTGCCACTATTGTTCATGCTGCTACTGCTTTAACTATTAAGACTGCTGCTGGAGAGTTTCTCCTGGCTTTGATTGATTTAACTTGTCATATATGAGTTGGGCCGTGAGCTGCTATTCTTTGTGGACAACTAGTTTCAAGCGATCGTCAGGAACCCCTGTTTGTTGCAGCGCAGTGTTCACTTGCGGTGTTTTTTTTTTTTTTTTTTTTTTTTTTTTTTTTCGGGTGTTTTTTTGGCTTTTCATGATTGTGTTGAGGATCAAAAATGATTGGCACCAGGCCATTTCTGAGGGCTCATTTTTGTTTCTCCATTTGAGCAGCTAGGGCCAGTGATCACCCCTGCATTGGTTGTTAATTTGGCAAGTGAGGATGTACAATAAGGGAAGGTGAGTTCCAATGACCATTGCTGGGCACGATGACCAGTTGCGTTGCATATGAATCTACATGATCACTTAACTGCATTTGACTATGTCGCATGCCATGTAGAACATGGGCTTGATCCTAGTGCAACTCTAAATTCCCACATTGAAGATGCCCACCGATGACTTCCACTTGACCACGGCATAGCAATGATTAGATGGCAAATGGGGTGGCGCAGCATCACTGCTGCTCTGGGAGGTTGGTCAGCAGACCGCTTTGGACATTCGGTTGCTTGGTAAAAGCATTTGCGGCTGTGCCCCCATCGTTTTTTGTTTTTTTTTTTCAGCTCCTTCTCTTTCTCTCTCTATATATACTGTATTTACTTTTATATATATATATATATATATTGTTGTTTCTTCTTTTTTGGTGTATCAATTGTGTAACATATACATTCAGTATAAAATTCGTTTTGTTCCATTGTGGATTAAGGATTTATAGTTTCGCTCCTTCCCTATCGTCCTTGCACCTGGATGGAAAATGGCCTTGTTTTGGGATGTTTTTCGCGGCAGTTGGGAGATTGTGTACTTAGAGAAGTCCTTTGGAGCTCAATGGATCATGACTTTCGTGGTACATGTTGCTTTTGCCAAACTATTCAGCAACCCGGACGATCTGGGGGTCCTGCACGGTGATGTTTGATATTTGACTCCGAGGCCAATCGAAATAATATATATTACAAATATGTATATTCATTTTGTTGGTATCTTGGAAATACATATATGATCATATATGTAATATGGGTGGGCACATCCAGATTCCATCTCTGAAAACCCCGTTGCACCCCTTCAAAAGTGGCAATTGACCCAGTCCCACCGAATATGACTCCAATGTTGCTGGGCACTCTCGCTCATGAGCTACGGGCCAGCAAAGAGGCTTGCATTCCTCATCACATTAGTGGTTTCCACAAGCAATATGTTCAGTTTCAACGTAGCGGTATTTTGTGCTGCTGCAGATTGATTTTCATTCCCTTTCAAAGGGTTATTTCCACACAGGTTCCAGCCACGCACGGCTCCCAGATGCATGTTTTTTGCTGTTTCTTGCTGTTTCCTTCCATAACCGCTGCGAGTGAAAACCACCCCGACAATCCTTGATCGACCTTCCTGCATCGCTTCCTTACAGTGCTCCTTCCAAGTTGGGGAGTCAGGAGGGGATAGGGGGGGCATATAGCAGGGAGCGTTTTGGGCGTTTTGGTCCACCAGTTCCACTGCAAAATTGCGTGGATCAACGGGGCTGAGGAACGGCGAGGAGCATTTCGTCAAGGTTCGGGTCGAGCCCACCACTGTCACAGTCACAGTCGACAGCAGCTCGCTGGCAGACATTGCCGGCTTTCATTGGGGGTCCAGTCTGTTGCGGGATTGGGCAGATAGGGGAAGGGGCCTGGCGGGTGCTGTATTGGTATAGGATTCGTTGCTACTGGGCAGACTCCCTTCCGATGGAAGCACGTCTACAAGGTGCTATGTTATAGTTACCCCTTTGGCCTTAGAAACTCTCGGTCAAAACCAGTCCTTTGTGGAGAGGTGATTTGAAGTTCCCTCTAAGGGTCGCTTTTGACTACGCAGGCAGGGAGTTACAACATGAGACCTGGCGACTTCTTACATTTTCCCCTCAGTACGCGCGAGCAATATGCTTTGCTGGACTTTTAATGATTTTAATGGATTTTATTGGTGATTTCCCTGGTCATAACATTAGTATAACTGGTGCTTTCCCTGGTAATAATTCAGTCATGATTGAATGCAGGGGCACCAGGGATTGATTGAACCTTCGGGAACTTCGCCCCCATAGCCACTCCACCATGGCTGTTTTCTAAGAACTTTTTGTGCGTGCCACTGGGTACCCCTTAGCATAGTCCTAAACATAGCTCCACAGTCTCCACAGGGTGTGTTAAGGTATGTGCCACTGGCATACTTCCAATTTCCCACATGTATTTTTCTGAGGGCGGACCTGGCACATGTGCAGCGAACCCTCGTCCAAGTTGACGAGTCACATGGCAGGCTCCATTATCACAATCACACGACTTCCGAAGCCAAGGTAAAGGACAAACTCGAGCAACTCTCTCTGTAGCTATGCAGCTTGGTGGCACTCGCCTTACGGCCCCCTTTGAGGACACATGGTGGCTGATGACAAGCGCATGATGGTTCAAAACCAAGATCTTGCCAGCTGCATGAATACACATGCAACGTGACCATATACAGGCTGAGCACCAGTGAGAGCAATCATTTGCTCATTCATTTTAGGGCCCATGCTTTCAGAGGCTTTTTGTGTCCTGTCAATGATTTTTTTGGGGGACTCAGTCTGCCAACACATGCTGGCTTTGGATGAGGCAAGTATTTAGTTCGCAAATAGCAGCTAGTATTTTCAATTACTGGGTCATAATATTTCAGATGATTTCACAATAATTAGTTGGAAACAATTGAGCCAACGTTGTTCAAAGCATTCCAACCGCCAATGAACGTGCAAAGCCGCTCGTGCCGACTGGCACCCCAAAGGTAAGTCATTTGATTTGCATGTGCATAGCTAAGTCCAATTCCACCCCGCGCAAGCCAAAGGCATTAATTGACTTGGAAGTCATGCTATAGGATATACTGTACCAGTGCTTGTGTTTTTTCGAGCCTTCGACGGTATTTTATGTATTTCCGTTTCAGCTGTCTTTTTTTGCTCTCCATTTCGCTGCTCTCTCGACCCTGTCCAGCGCATCAAACAAGCAGCGCAACAGCCGTTCAAAGAGGCATTTTGGTTCCATGTATTTTCATCAGACCTCACCCAGCAGGACGATCAACTCTCAGTCAGAATATGTATCCAGGAACCTTACGGCCGCGCCCCACTGGTCACATGCTCAGGACCCTGAAGTCTGGTGGCTTTATTGGTTTTTCCTGCTTTGGTGGCTCGAAGGCTGGGAGAGCAAGTCTATTGGTTTGAGCTCTTGAGTCCTGTAGCATGTTTCGGTTGTTTCACCATCCTATACCTGTCATGTACAGCCAGTGGGGCCCCAAAGCGGTTGACCCATTGATCTTTGAGCCCTGTTGGTTCCATGTTTTTCGATGTGACAGCCATCAGCCTCCTCCACTGAAACTCGCAACTCACCGATGGCAGATCGCACCAGGAGTCCTACAATCCCAAGGAGCGAACCGCCTTCATCGAGCTCAAGGGCCTTCAGGTGGGGGAAGGATTCGAGCAAGGGCTCACCTAGAGCTGGAAAATCACGACATTCCATAGGAAACCCTGGGAAGATCTGGGAAAGCATTTCTTAACTGGAGATTTTCATTAGAATTTACCTGGTCAATCTACCATACCTGGTCAATCTACTCGGTGAATCTACCAGAGAGTAGTTGCAATCGATTGTCAAGCAATTGGAGGCCTAATCCGTTGCTCCTGGTGTCCACATTTCCCTGGCCGATTTCTGGGTGGGGGGAAGGGGCTTCATTTGAGAACACCATGCCGAAAATGATCGAGCCAATTTGGAGGCTGAGAAATGTTGAGTGTTGAGAATTTGGAATATGGCTATTTCGTTTTCAGAGTTTCCCAGTTTTACCATCTTTGGGAAACTTTTTGCGAGTCCTTGTCCAATAGATTTGATGCACTGGATCCTTTGCAAAACCTGATCGTGTGATTGTTTTCCGACGCCAAATTTGGGAAAGCTTAGGCAAACATGTTCAGAAATGTATGATTTCCAATTCTGGCCCAGACGTTTCAGACGTTTCGAAGATGCTGAACTTGAAGCGTGCTCAACTCGTAGCCTTGACTTGCCATTGGCGTCCATAGCACCTCTCGGCACCCCTCAGCACAGAGCTCCCATATTTTCGCTGCTTGCAGGAGCCCATAAAAACCATTGGAACAGAGCTGTCACACCCTCGCAGCATTGTCAAAACCTGGGGGTTCGCTACTACCTTCATGGAACTGCCGGGGACTTCAACCCCCAAGGAACCACTCGCTGCCTCTTGAAGCCTAGCACCGTTGGTTGCGGCCCTCATCAACGGAGCCAGGTTCTGAATCATGCCTCCGGACCCGGAGAAGATGAAGTGCCCACCGTGGTCGCCCCTGCACCACAGGGCGAAAAGGAGGATGTGCCTGGGCCGGGAGTCAACACGCAAGACATCCATAAGCTAAGTTGAAGTGAAATAGACGGGCTGGTGTCATGTTTGCCATGGGCCAAAGTCCATCAAGTTATGTAAGCAGTAATCCCAACTGAGCGGCGAGGATGACTCGGCACTGTGGATATGTGTGCTGCTTGGTGCTGGTAAGTGCTCACTGGAAGAGCACTTTTTGCCATGACTATGTAAAACTGCTAAAGCTGTAGCAGATTAGCTGTGTAAACAATGATCATGACTCACTCTCACCACGGAATATCATGTTGGCAGTTCTACCAACTGGTTGTGCATCACTACTGGGTCACAGGAATCCCTACTAATCTGTGATTATGAACGGTGGTTACTGTGGGCTTACCTGGGTGGTTGCCTACTCTACTCTAACTCTTCAACAATGGTTTGATATGGTTCGATCGTTGTGAATCATTGCTCATGATCTTAAACTTATCCACATCCTCAACCATCTTCAGGCATATAAATGATGTTTGAATGATGGTTCACATATACGTGATGGTTCAATGATGGCTGAATGACATCAACCATCACCCTGACATCAGCAGTGGCGCCTTGCTGAGGTGTTGGGAGCTCACTCCAGCTTCAAGGAGCATCGGGATGAATCCGAGGCGTGCTGAGATCCCCACCACGTGGCAGTCAGCCTTCCTGCTTTGGATACGTTGATGGTTCGTGGTTAGTTACGCATGGACCATGCCGCATGGAGGGTTCATGGTGATGAATGAAGCTTTGTAGGTGGTGATGGATCAACAGTACCAGGCAACCACCAGGTTTGGAAGGTCTTTTCTGTAGGTCCAGCCCTTTGTATGGCACTATGACTGCCACAACATCCAGTGACGCACTTGACCCCACCAGTAGTGGAACGACAACATGTTGACTAGGGACTATCATCCTTGTTGCGTTTCGGTGATGTGAAGCAAGAGTACTCCATTTACGGACGCATCCGGATTGTACAAACGCGACTCACAAGAAAACAAAATTATTCGGGGGTCTAAGACAGAAACTCAAACACAAAAGTCCGTAGAGATTTGAGTCACTGCAGAGTCAAAAGGGCAACAAGTCACATTGTCACGACAAAATATCCACGTGGGTGGTCGCTGAATCCATCTTGGAGCAGCCTGCAGGCGATCAAAGAGTTGACCAACATGGTGGCCTGATTGCACCCGGCAGTCGGAAATGCCATACACAAGGGGGCACGCAACAAGAATTGCACGTCAGCCTTTGATTGTGAACGAGATGGATGGCCTTGAGAAGGTTTAAAGTCAGGAAAGCTTAGCATCAGCTATAGCTGAAGTTTGCTCTTGCTTTAGCATGAACTTTACCGGACTTCAAAAGCCACTAACGATTGATTAAATCAATTCATTTTGCCAACCTCCGTGGGATCGATATCCCCTAGAAGCCACAAACCCAACCAACCATTTGTTAGCTCCTGTTGCACTACAGTTTCCGTTTGCTGAATTGTTTTGTCATATCAAACTGTACATGTGCATATACGAGACGCAACGGTGCAATTTTTAAAATGAACAATGATGAATCCTTGAACTGTACATTTTTAAAATCAACAATGATGAATCCTTGTTTTATCTTTTGTTTTTCTTGCATTTAGTGGCCATGTTTGTTTTCGTCACCCCGGGCCTCAAGTTTCTCCATGTCCCAGCTCTGCCCCTTCCACCGCTGCGGCTAGATCTTCAAACTGGTCATTGAGTCCAAGCCGCAGCGTGACTTGGTGATGGATGGGTAGCAGCTGTAAAGTCGTTTCGTTTCACTGGCCACGAAGCTGATGCCCTACCCTTCCAGTTGCCAGCCAATAGTAGGTAACCAACCCCAAACAACGAGCTGGTAGAAACCAGCTGGTTACCTATTATAATGGTAACATATGGTAACTGGAAGCCTAGGGTTGTATATTGTGACTCTGGGCACCTCATGTTGTGACCAGAAGGGGTTGGAGTTCCAGGGCATATCTCGATGTTACGGGGCGAATTTGGACTTGGCAGCGGGGTGAGACAAATTCATCGGTGGAGTTCCTTTCTAAAGCAACTTCAATCGACAGAATATTTTGGATTTCGCTTGTGCATTGGTTGGAAATGGCTGGCGATGACCTCAATGATGGTTACCAACCAAGTATGTCAAGAATGCCAAGTACAATAGCCAACCACGGTTAGTTATGGTTAATAACCATGTTTATGGCTAATAACGGTTTAACTAACCGTTTAAAAACATGTTTAATGCAATAGCCAACCATGTCCTAAGAATGCTTAATAACGGTTGGTTAAAACCAACCATAACGGCGAATGGCCGCCACCACGTGTCCGTGTCCCAGGCGAGCAGATGAAGGCCTCGATCACGGCCCTCAGCAAACGCATCGGTGCGGTGGAAGAGTCACAGGGCCGCACAGGGGGCGCGGCCCCCGAGCCACTGCTTGGGGCGGTAAACCGAGGGTGCATCAAGGCTGCTTGTTGAGCATCCCAGCAGTAGTTGGGCTTCAGATTTTGGCAGCGCCCGACGTTGGGCTTCAGGCACCCCAATGTGACATGGACCCGTGAAATGGCATGTGTTTGATTGCGGGAAAGTGAATTGGGGCGGTTGTGCCATAATTTTGTGCACCAGGCATATATACTTGCCTCAAGGTATGATGTAGGTAGATGTAGCATGTTGCCCAATCATCAACTTCATTCGCGCCGTTTTGAAGATATATGATGATCAACTAGTTGTCAGGATGCATTGATGCCAGATCACGCAATATGGTTCTTTGCACCTAAGAAGTGTGACGCTGTTCTCTTCGAGAGTTCTTGGCACATCTTGGCACATATTTACGAGTTCCGCGTTGTTGAGGCATTAATTGGCATAGATAGGTTTGATTCGGTTTGATTCAGTTTGATCAGGCAATGGATAGACATGTCTTATTACATAGATCGATTTATAGTGACTGTCCTTTGCTTGTTGCGCACTCGCCAAAGTCAACCCCGACAGAGAGAGAGAGATAGACTCCTCCCATCCACACTTCACATATTGATTTCAGTCAGGGGTTCCTGGATTTGGTGCCGAAATTCTGTGACCAAGGACCTTCCGAAATCTGAAGGCAGAGATTGATAAGAAGACTGGACACAACTTGGGAGAAGAGTTCGAGGCTTTGCTGGACTTGCCGGTGATTCAATGGAAAATCCGGGCCCGGGGCCAGAGGTCACTACGGGTGGTTGGGAATTCCGACCCAAGAACTAGGGGTTTGCATTGCTCACAGTAGAGTGCGCGTCGCATATGTTACAAACGAACAACGCACACAATTTACAAGCTCACACAATATTATCTTCATTCGTTTATGACATGGTTGCCATTTGGCCGTGCGAATTGACGATTTCTTGTGGACTGTGATGATTGCTGTGCGCTTAACGGATTTCCTGTGCCTAAGCATTTTTTCCACGCCAAAGGTGTTGTACAGTTCTGCTTTAGCAATTCACATTCATATTGGATAGTATATTCTTATCTTATTTTGTCATCCATCCTCCGGGCTTCATGCCCAGGGAGTGGCAGTTCTTGTGAGGCAGTAGGTCTTGTGACCAATGGAACACTTTCGGTATGTTCAACTCTTATCTTCCACTTTTTTATAAACTGGATGCTGATATCCCGCAAAACCATGCAGAAATTGTGTTGGGCAGCAGCTGACGAGAACCCACCGCCGTTGAACAGATTGACATGGAGGATGCAGGGTGGTTTCCCATGGCCAATTGACACCGCAATGCGGTAATCTTATAATTGTGACATTTGGGATTTGTAATTTGAATCTACAGTTTTCCTACAATTGCAACTGCTGGGCCTCACTCGTTTTCAGATTTTAATCCCAGTCGTCAGCCATGCGAATCCTTTCTTGGGAGGCTATCAAGAAAGAGCTGGCCGACATGCACGCCAGCGCTCATCGAGATACTGACCGCAGAGGGAAGAAATTGGCAGATTTGCACTCTGACATCGAGCATGTGCACAAAACTGCCAGCAGTGGCGGTGACATCAGCTTCATGGCTGCACCTGGGACCCTGCACTAAAGGTACCTCCAAGTTGGGTTACTGGGTTAGGTGCCATTGTTTGTGGCGAGTCACTGGCTTTTTTCCCGGCATGTGTGGCTCTATGGCCCATCCATTCATCTAGGTTTCTTGCATGATAACCACATGCTTGTCAAGATGTCATGGCGAAAGGGACGTCCGGGAAGGAGTCGCAACAGCTGTGAGCCCAAAACAGCGCTAGCCCAGCCACGGCCTAGCGGCAACCCGGAGCGAGCTTGCTCGCCCATCCGAGGTGGTGATTTGGATAGCCTCAGCAAATCCAACGAGCAGGTCCTGGATCAGCTGACCAACCAGCACCAGAGGACGGGCCGAGGGCCGATCCGCCGATGTCAACGGGCCTTGGCGGATCAGGGGCCAGGGATGCATAGGGGCACTAGTTGGAAAGGCGTTGCTGATCCTATGGGCATCATAGACCCAACCTTGGTGTGCCGGTTGGCAGGTCCAGGGTCATAGCTTTTGCAATAAAGACATGCTGTGTCAGTCTCAGGTGTAGTTTTTCTTATGTTTTTGGGGTGGTTCAGGAGCCCAAAAGATTGTACGTATCGCGCTTGGCGTTGCCAGGATGTTTGGCGTCTCCATTTTTGCCATTGCCTTCATCATTATTGCGGGGCTGTCACTCTACAACAAGCTCCTCCGACAGCAGTTTCCAACCGGACTTGCTATAGGTGCAAAGCTGTGGAAGATGTGAGAACATGGCAGAAAATGAGTCCTTATTTGGTTGGTGGTTTCAAATATCTCCTATTTTCCCTACTAGTTATTAACAAATAGCTGGTTGACTCATATTTTTCATAGGGGTTGAAACCACCAACCAGTCATTCAAGCCGACTTATGTTGACTTACTTCAGCCTGAAGACTCGGACGTCACAGCACCGCTTGAAGAGACATAAGAGAAGTTGGGGGGACTGGATGCAGGGAAGCATTCCTTGGTTGGGCGGGCCAAGTGCTTTCAGGTTTCGATGTTGGGAGAAGAAACACGTCCTCTGAGTGTTGAAAGTTCAGTCACTGGGCTGCTGGACCGTTCTCAGCATAGAGATGATTCGTTCCTGAAGTACAGTTTCAGTGGGGACCATTGTCCAGGTTTGTCCTTCCAATTGGTAAAGAACCCAAGAGGTCCAGTTTCCTTCTTGGAAATGAACGAGTTTTGATCAGCTCCACGAAGCACACTACGCTACCGTTCATGGATATGTTTTGTTTGGTCCGTTGGCTTTTCAGCCCAGTCAGCAATCCAGTGAGACCTGCTGGAATGGCACAGAGCCTTAGGATCTTCCGAGCGGGTCGTGAAGTGACAAAGTGAGCTGAGCCCACAAGAAAGAAACATCCAGAGTTTGTGTGCGTGGTTTCTGGTGGTTTCTGGTTCGCTCTGGGATTTTTTGAATTTCAACCAAATTCCCATGCAGCTTTCCAACAGGACTGGGAATTTTGTATTGGGATCAAATATATTTCATTCAGATCCAGAGGTGTCACTGGCTCGAACGCTCGAAGATCCCCGCAGAACACAGTCGAGTATCACTGGCAGAAAGCGTACCCGCGCTATGCCACAATCGAAAGTTGATGGGATGCTAGGGCTTGGAAAATGTTGCGGCCAAGCAAACTTGAAAGTTTTGAGATCATGAAATCGCGATGAATCGTGCGTGTGAATACCTGATGCCTCCTGTTAAGAGATCCTTCAATGAAGTATGTGAAAGTGAATTCTTGAAATAAGTATGATGAGTATGGTTGCTTTGCTATTGGAGTCTTGTGTTTGATGCAATTGCTTTTCTTTTTCCCAGAATTGCAGACTGATATGCATGCATGCATACATCATGTATGCATGCATGCCCGCAATCATACCTAGATCTACTGTATCTATCCAATACTTATCGATTTGTTTATCCATGTGCCCATGGGCATATTTTTTTATCCAACTACTCTACCAACCATAAAGAACCAATCGAAATTACCACGGCAAAGATCTACTGTGTCCAATCTACCCCATCTCTCTATCCATCCATCCAACCCTCCCTCCGTCCATCCATCGATCTATCTACCACATCAATGCATCTTCGCGCTTCTATTTGTTCGCCCATGTTTGTACAAGTAGGCTGCTATAATGAAACACAGGTGCTGTATCGCTTGGTTTCCTGAAATCGATGCTTGTGTGTGAAGCAGTTTCACAGCACTGGGTTTGAAGCAATGTTTTTCGAGGTCATTCGTTTAGTCAGCTTTTTTCCAGAGCAAGTCATGGCAGGTGGGAGTGATCAAGAAGACTCCTTGTTGTAGGATCCGAATTCCGCGTAGATAGGAGACATCCTTTACATGACGTTTAGCGCCGCCTCTCCGATTGAAACCCTAAACACCTGGCTCTGGTTCCTTGTTATGCCCATCCTTATCTCTTTGCACCATGCTTTTCACCCTTAAATCAGGTTCCATAGTCTGAAGCTTGTTTTTTTTAAAGATTTATATAATCAGGTTTTATTTGATCAGGTTTTTCTTGAAATGATATCTTTTTTTATTTGATCAGGGCACGCGATCCAGAGTTGTTAAGAAAGCATCCCGAACCGAACCACCTGGGAAGAATGCACCTGAACGGATAGTGGGATACTTTTTTTTGGTTGATTGTTGGTGAATTCAGGGCTTCAATCATGGCTGTTGACAGATGTGGTTACTTGCCCTTTGATTGGTAAATGCATGTTTGACTAATGATGAATTCTTGGTAAATTCATGTTGATTCATAGTGAATTGATGGCTCATGAATGCCTTAACGAATGTTCAACATTTTAATGACCAGGATGAGTCACTGACTAGTGTATCTCCAATGCTTAATGTGTCATTGACGGATAATTCATGGCTGCTGATGGTCAATTGATGCTTTCTGAACGCCCAGTTGATGGTTAAGGACCCAGTTGAAGCTGAGCTTATTAGGTGTTGATTGAGCTCATGATATCTCGATTAATTAAACGGTATACTGCCCAGTTCAACAGTGTTGGCTAGCCATTAACCATTGATAACTCTTATTGTCCATGGATGGTTGAACCATTGTTCATGGAGCTGATTATAATTTGGAACGATCCAATAAGACGTTTATACTAATAAACCAACCCACTAATTATAATGCCTGAGCTGGTTGAGCTTGTTAACCATGAAGTATACACATTGGGCTGCTGGTTTTAAACATTAGTTTGTCAATATGTGCTAATTATTAACCTTATAGTTTGTTTTAGGTTGAGCAAATTAACCCCATTGGAGCCTTGATAGGATGTTTGTACATCCCATTATTAATAGGACATACCGACACTACGCAATTAATATCTCATGATTGCCATGAATGATTTATTAGTGCCATCAATTGATTGTCATCATATTCATTAGCCATTGGTTGGTTATTATCATTAGGTAGCATTGTTAATGAACAATATCACATTAAAATTCCTATTCTAACAATAGCCAATGATCTAGTTGATGGTTCATGAAACCTATTTAACTACTGAATTGTTCATGACCTATGGTTCATAATGAGTGATGATTCTTACTAGTAATACTCATCATGTATTGCCCAATTGAATACTGACCATTCAATACAAGCAATATTAACTAATCATTTTTAGTAGTTTATTCATCAGCTAGTCATGAATGCAAACCATTTGTTAATCATCATCTATTAATCAGTTATTGCAACCATCATTTGTTGATAATTTACAAACCATCATTTGCCATGCTCATTAAACTAGTCATTAGTAACCACGTAATACCATAATCTACTAGATGGTTACCATTAATACCACAATGCGAATAACTAACTAGTCATGAAACTGATCATTATCATTAGTTATTACTATATGGATCATTCGTCAATAATCTAATCACCATCAACTAACCATTTGTAAAGTAGTTGTATGCTGTTCTCAGTTGCGAGTGTTGAGCTTGTTGAGTTCCTTCGGGCAAACCCCCTGGAAGCCCTGGCAAAAAAAATCAACTAACCATTTATTATGGATCATTAGTCAACCACTATGGATCATCATCATCAATAGTCATCACTATGGATCATTATTATCTAATCACCATCAACCAACCATTTATTGACTAATGATCAGAAGGCATCACCATCAACCATCGGTTAGTTAGCATCTACGGACCATCAACTAACCATTTGTGGCTAGTAAACTAGTCATGGTTAGTAAACTATCATATGTAAACTAGTCATGGTTAGTTTTCAATAACCACGACTAACCAATCAACTAACCATGATGTTAATCCAATTAGTCATGGTTAATCAACTAACCATTTATTACGACTGCCTCGTTGAAGGTCTCATTGCTTGTGCCAGGCCGCTGCCCGCGTGGCGACGTCCCGGGCCGTCGCGGTCCCTTGGTGACACGGAGAGCCACCTGTGGTGCTGCGCCCGGGCAAAGCATAGGGAAACGCCATGAGTTTCTCGTAGGGAAA
>VSDK01010472.1:13878-73296 GCA_009767595.1 Symbiodinium kawagutii | reverse complement strand
TGGTGTGGTGTCTTGGTGTGGTGTGGTGTGGTGTGGTGTGGTGTGGTGTGGTGTGGTGTGGTGTGGTGTGGTGTGGTGTGGTGTGGTGTGGTGTGGTGTGGTGTGGTGTGGTGTGGTGTGGTGTGGTGTGGTGTGGTGTGGTGTGGTGTTGGTGTGGTGTTTTGGTGTGGTGTCTCCGTGTGGTGTTTTGGTGTGGTGTGGTGTAGTGTCTTGGTGTGGTGTGGTGTGGTGTGGTGTGTTGGTGTTGGTGTGGTGTGGTTTGGTGTGGTGTCTTGGTGTGGTGTGGTGTGGTGTGGTGTTTTGGTGTGGTGTTGTGGTGTGGTGTTTTGGTGTGGTGTCTTAGTGTTGGTGTTGGTGTTGGTGTGGTGTGTTGGTGATGGCTCAAAGGAATTTATGAATCGTTTCGTCGCCATCTGTCAAAACGGTTCGTGTTTAATTGTTGAATGCTTTGTGTGGTGTATGAACAGACTGTTGTGTCGTGGTGCATGTATGTGGTTTAACCGGGGCCATAGCGGTTCTCTCTCTCTCTCTCTTCCTCTATACTTCTCTGTTCTCTCTACCTATCTCCCTCCGTCTCTCTGTCTCTCTCATCATCATTATAATCATCATCATCAACATCATCGTCATCACCATCATCATTATCGTCATCATCAACATCATCGTCATCATCGTCCTCATCATCATTATCATCGCCGTCATCACCGTCATTTCCATTCTCCTCTTTCCTTCGCGCTGTCTACAGGCTAACGCTATCATGTGGGGTTATCCGGTCCTATAATTTGTTTAAAACTGCAACATTATACGATTATTTGTTTATGATATTGCTTTATAACATTGTACTGTAATAAGTTTGAATAAACTCTACAGGTGTAATCATTACATTGTTTATAACAAGATTTTAGAATATTGTCACTCTTGTATGGGTTGTTTGTAATAGATTTTATGTTTAGAGGCTGTGCAAATTTTGATGATGGCCAATGGATAGCCATTACAATTGTTCTGATGATGACTACTTAACCACTAATTGCAACCTATAACCATTGTAATTGGTTGGGGAATATGATTGTATTGACCAGTATTGATAACTGGCTGGTGGCTGCAGAGGACAAATTCTGATTGGTGGTTTGATCGACATGTTTTGTATTTTCCCGAACCATTAGCGAATGGTTGATTGACTACTTTCTTTCATAGGGTTCAAACCACCGACCAGTTGTGATAGTTGGTGGTTATTTGTTTTAGGTTATGACATCATAGGAAACAAGTTGCTAATAAATTGTAATAACCAAGGGTGGATGGTTATGGGTTATTATCATGGAGCAAGTGAATTGGATCAATGGTGAATAATGATACCATGTGTTTTAAAATGTGAATTGAAACGACCCTTGAATACAATGTCTTAACTCTTAACCATGTTTTAACAAGCATCAATGGTTTATGAATGGCTGCTTCTTGCTCTTGAACAATTCATTGGCTATGGTTGCTTTCGCGTTTCTTTATGGTCAACACATGGATTGGTAATGCTTTTGTTTGCTCAATGAATGGTTCTGGAGTTGATGCATGGCCTAATTGTATGGCTGTTAGATGTTTAATGGCAAAAACAGTGTACAATCGCTTGCAAATGGTTGCAATGATGACTTAACAGTTGATGAAATATTAGATCATGGTTGGTTAATGGTGGATTCATGGAAGAACGCTTAGATTGCAGGTGGTTAGCAATGGTTGCATGGTTTCGTTATTGCTAGCTCACGGTGATACTCAAGTGATATCTTACGAAACCATGCAACCATTGCGAACCACTTACCGTGCTACTCAAGTGATACAGCCCAAGAGATGAAACCGTTAGTCAAAATTATGGTTACTCTTGTTTACTTGGTGGTCAACTTAATTGTGGGCTGATTAAGTCGTTATTTTCTGAGTTAATGCAGAGTGTTTTATGGTCTATTATTGATTGCTTGTGGTTATTGAATGGTTGCAATAATGGTCGTTTCAGGAGGGTTACATGACAGCTATTTGTGGTTGATTAATGGTTGTGCCTGCTTAGATCATTAGTGATGTGTGGTGCGTTAGTGGTTGCTTATCCCTAGTTGATGGCTGTTTTCATGGTTAATTAGTGGTTGTCTACTGTTTGTTAACGGTTGGTTATATTGTCTACTGTCTTTTATTGTTTGGTCATGTTTGATTGATGGTTGTTTTTGGTTATTTGTCAGTGGTTACTGGTTGTTTGCGTGTCTGTCATGATAGTGTACTATACTTTCTTTGATCAATGGTGGCTCAAATATGGTCCGTTAAAGGTTGTTTATGGTTACTTGTTGGTCAGCAAATGGTGGCTTCAGGATGATGAAGTTTCTTCATGGTTCGCAATTGTTATTGCAGGGTCAATTTAGGTGCGGTTATACATTGTATATGGATGTGTTTATGTGTGTTGGTTTACTGGTCTTTCATTTTACATTTACACATGTTTACGTTGCTACATGCATTAGTGTATACATAGTGGTATCAATGCAGCTAGTTTGCTCGTGGTGAGAAATGGCCAGTGATACCTTTGATGGCAGAGATGGGGAAGCATCCAACTTTCCAATTTTTAATCGAAGCTCCCAAAGAAGTTCTGCGCTGGTAGTGCCATTGATGGTTTAGAATGGTGGCCAGTAAGTTCATAATGGTTCGGGGGGATGAAAACATGAGATCATCGCTGAACAAAAGGCTTCCTACAAGAATTCCCTTAGCAGTAACCAAAACACATATGGTATTGTTTAGATTGTTTCCTTACCAGCAATGTATGATCATACAATCAGTGCTGAGAAAATTATCATCAAAAAGCAATGGAATGAACCGTTATGAATTATGAACCATCATGAACCGGCATGTTCAATCGTTTTTCGCAGCACCACCTCAACAACAACGATTCAGCACTAAGTCCAGCTTGTTCAACCAGCAGCCTTGTTTAACAAGCTGGTTGATCTTAACATAACATCACCTGGTTTCGCATCGTTTTACCATGCTGAGCCAATTTCTTGATCCAGTTTAGCGTCAACAGCTTGCGGCTAACCATGGGCCACCAGTAGCATGGTGAATAACTCATCAGTGAGGCTACCAGTAGCTGCTTAACCAATCCGGCAGTGGGTCAAAACCCTTATCTAGTCCCCCTGGATCCCCTATCATTAACCACTGTTTTCCCTATCATTGTTGATCATTATCCCCCATTACTGGTTGCAAGGTGGGCCCTCTTGGTTAGCTAAGTGTGCTTATAACTGGGGTAACTACCAGCTATGGTAGATATAACTATAGTGAAATGGCTTATTAATCAACTTATAACCAGGGGGGCCCACCTTGTGGGTAATATGGACCCATAGCCATCCTACCCGGATCCTTCACAGCTGTCCCCCGTGGGTGGCGGCGTGCCGAGGTGAGATCACCTGTTTCAAGCGGCTTCCCTCGCCTGGGAGCCTTGCGCCTTGGAGGTAACAAAGGGATGCTTAGCGGAAAGGTAGGGGAGAACCATCCCTACAAGGTGGGCCCCCAACCACTTATAAGTTGGTTTATAAGTCACTTAACTGGGGTTAACTACCAGTTAGAGAGGTTATAACCCAACTTATAACTGCCAGGGGCCCACCTTGTAGTGATAAGTTGGTTAATAAGCTATTGAACTATGGTTCTATCTACCATAACTAGTAGTTACCCTAATTATGAGCCAACTTAGCAAACTAAGAAGGCCCACCTTGTAGTGATCAATGGTTGGATATACTGATTACTGGTTGGTGATATCCAATGAACGGTTACCTTAAAATCTAGAACTATCCAATCATTAATCACCAACCCATTCATTGTGGATAGTGATTGATGGTTGGATAGTTCTGGATTTTCAGACTGGTTCATGATAGCAATGGACCGAAAGTATGCTTCATATTTTGGTGAGACGGTTCATGATATTGTTGCGAACTGGTTCTGCTTGTAGTGGCTGGTTCTGATAATTGTAGGCCCAGTAGGTTGTCCATCTAGCAAGTTGGTTAACGATCAGTATGTTTGACCGTTACCAATGAATGCTCGAGATAGCAGTTGCCATCAATTCACAATCACCCATATAGGTTGTTAATACTCGATTGTTTCCACTTTCCACATGTTTCTATTGCTTATTCATGGCTCATTATGGTTGATAATGCGGGTGATAGTGGGATTTAGCAGTGGTGGCTGAAGGTGATGCGAATCTAATAGCTAATGGTGCCCATTCTTTGGCTGCGTTTGAAACGCTTGGCTTGTATACTCAGTTGGTAGGCAGGTAGCGGCCCCTTAACTAGAGAGAGTGCCCATTCTGGTTGTTGGACTTCCGATTATTCCGCCCATTGATTCCATGGATCACTATTGTTGCTTACCGTTTATTCTATGGCCTATGGACCAATGGATCACTAGTTTTGGTTACCGTTTGCTGTTGCTTTGATTGCCAGCTCGTATGAACCTACCTTCATGCTTGAGTACCCCAAATGTGTGGTACGAACACCGCCGATTTGGGGACGTTCACACACACACACTTATAGCAGTGGGTCAAAACCCTGTACCCCAGGTTCCCCTATCATTGACCATGGTTTTCCCTATCATTGTTGGTCATGATCCCCCAGTATTGGTTGGTTAAGATTGTCCCATAGCCTTATCACCTGCAGTTCAGGCTGACCATGTTAGGCTCGCCCAGCCTGAGGTATCGAGCAGGGCGCTTGCTCACGCGACGACGCCAGGTTGGAGTTGACGGTTCGTGATTGCCATGCCTGATTCCAACGGTGAAGTGATCCGTGAAAGGTTCGTGACCTGCAAAAAATCATGATCAGTCACAGTAGATCACAATAGATATGTGATTACTCACGGTGAAAAATCTGTTAGTATTTGAAACTGCTCGCTTTTGAAGTGAGTATCTAGTAAAGTCTACCCATTTGCCATGCACAATTTGGCTGGCTGGGGCCGCTGGGATTCATTGCTTGTTTTGTGGGCAAGACCAGGCTTCTGATGTATGGCGAATTAGGGGACATGACGCGAAAAGCGCAAACATGTTTGAAGAACTGAACACCAAAACACCGTGCAAAAGAGTTTGTTCAAAGTGAGCATTTCAACCATTGAAGCCGAAAAAATTGATCATTTTCAGCTTCTTTTCAATCATTGAAGCCGAGTTTAAGATATCCTACGCCAGTTGATGATCATTTCAACTATGGTGCCGCATGACCCATGCACTGCCACAGCAATTTCGCCCAGCAGCTCATGCCAGTTGGAGCCCAGCTGGAGATGTCCTGGCAGAACCGTGTTCCCAGCTGCGACTTGACGGGCAAGGGAGGTCCAACAAGCAGCTGCAAACGCTCCAGCACTGCTTCAGCTGGGAATTTTCTGATCAAGAAATGCCTTTTGGCTTCCTCCTCACATGGCTGGGAAGGGGGCCGGTCGTTAAACGATTGCTGGCCGGCAAAAAAAAAGAAACGCTAAACAAGCACTCAAGGTTCTAAATCCGGTTGATTTGCATGAAGATTTTCCGTTTTCTTCAAAGGAGGATTGGAAGGTAAGAGCCGTGCGATTGAACCTGGCGGCCAGCCTTTGGCATATTCGGTTGCAGAATTTCAGGGTTGCGCATTGCTGAACTGAAACCTGAACGGAATGCTGATGCAAGAGAAGATCGGATTTCAATGAATAAATCATTTTTTTTCTTCATTGCTTGAATGGATTATGCGTGTTAGTGATAAATAGTGATAACAGCTTTAATCCAGAAGCATCACTTTAGAAAAAATCGACGGCATCCAATGCAGGTCGCAAGGGAAACACCGCTCAAACACCGTCCTAACCTCGTCCCTGGTCCAATCCCGATTGCAGTACAGAAATCTGTTTGTTTTGGATGTTTTTACTTTTGATTGTGCATAATGGACTGCATAATGGCTACCCAGGATGAAGCTAAACCCTAGGTTTATTAACTGGGGGGTTACCATTCTAATGGGAAACCAAAGCTTTTAGGGGATAACCCCAAATTAATCAACCAGGGGTTTATTAATCCTGGGTAGCCATTAATTAATTTCTTTTGACATTTTATGACTCATGTCATTGGTCGGTTCCTATTTGCGCAACAGTCATGCATATGCTTTCGTAGCTGGCACCGGGCTTGACTTGGCCCCCTATGTGGTCGCAAAGCTTTGATTGATGTCAGTGGTGCGGTACTGATCATGGCCCAGAATCAAGAGATGTCACCCAAAATGTTCCCTGCAATGCCCTGCCTGTTGATTTTAGTTGGCTTTGCGCCAATCAAAATGCTGCCAAGAATCAGAGCTCCACTGTCCACCCCAGGTTCTGTAAATCTGTGGCAGCGGTGCCTGGGTTGCAATGCACAGGGCTTGTTGGTATGACCTGCGAGGTTGCGCGTGAAACTTGGGGGGTAGCCCTTTTTTGAGGAATGAAAGGCCAGTTTTTTTAAAGCTCCACCGGCAGTTGGTTACCTGCAGGGTATCCGGCCGCTTCGAAGCATGTTTTTTTCAGGGCTTTGGCCTTTGGAAGAAACCAGCCTATGGTTGACTATCGTAGGTGAGATTATGCTACATTCTCATTCCTCAAAACCCGAGCATGGCATTATGCAAAATTAAGTCTTAGGTAGCCGGGTGCTGTTGAAAGTGAATTCCATTCTAGATAATTATGTTTGATGGCACCAATTTGGCCTGGGATTACTGTATGTAATTTGGCCTAGGACTGTCGCCAATGAGATGGGAACATTCTTTGATGCTCAACTAAGTGTTGAAAAAACTATTATGTATGCTTCGATGCCAGGGTTGCCTGGGCAATCGCTACCGGAGTTGCATAGGTCATGACCCATTCTTCCCAGAATCAGACTTATGAACACCCAAGAATGTTGAATAAGATCCCCAGTTGCTAATAAAGCATGTCCGGATTTGCCATGCCAAGAGCGTGTTATTTTCCTTTCAACATGTGTGGTTTATTGTTTTGGGTTTCCGACCCTGTTTAACATTGGTTGCTCTTGGATGGTCACTCACGGCAGAACCAGCAGGGCGGAGCGCTTGCTCGTCGTGGTTCACAACGACCAGCACCACGACCATGAAGGGCCAAGATCCATTCTGATACTTTGACATGGTAATGGCCTTAGTAATGGCACTCGACTCGACGCTTTAGGTGTTGAAAACGAAAGCCATCCAACAGGTTTGTCGTTCTTGGTTCCCGTGTTCAATTCACAGAGAGTATGGCTGGTGAGCTGCCCTCGGCATGACATTTCTTGGCCACAATCAAGTATCACGCACGCATCCACAAACATCACTAGGCATGCTCGGTGCTCCCATCAACCATATATCAGTCAACCATGTACAATCAACCATCAGCTAATCTGCATGAAGTAAGCATCCGTTGAAATCATCCATGAATTATCATTTATCATCATTCATCATCATTAATCATCATTCATCATCATTCATCATCATTCATCATCATTCATCATCCTTCATCATCATTCATCATCGTTCATCATCATTCATCATCATTCATCATCATTCATCAGCATTCATCATCATTCATCATCATTCATCAGCATTAATCATCATTCATCATCATTGCATGGTGTTGCTGTGCTTATTCTGATGAAAATGAATGTTTTCCTTCGTTTCCTGCATGGTGTTGCTGTGCTTATTCCGATGAAAATGAATGTTTTCCTTCGTTTCCTGCATGGTGTTGCTGTGCTTATTCCGATGAAAATGAATGTTTTCCTTCGTTTCCTGCATGGTGTTGCTGTGCTTATTCTGATGAAAATGAATGTTTTCCTTCGTTTCCTGCATGGTGTTGCTGTGCTTATTCCGATGAAAATGAATGTTTTCCTTCGTTTCCTGCATGGTGTTGCTGTGCTTATTCCGATGAAAATGAATGTTTTCCTTCGTTTCCTGCATGGTGTTGCTGTGCTTATTCCGATGAAAATGAATGTTTTCCTTCGTTTCCTGCATGGTTTCGCTCAGAATGGTTGATGAATGGTTGAGCCCATTGAAATTGGATCGTAATGGTTGAAGCATAGCCCAGGCAACACTGTCAATCCAGCGATGTTCACTTGCAAACAACCAGCTCTTGGCCAGGGACCCTTTACAAAAGCAAACCGAACAATCAAAATGAATCATGTTTCAATGAAAATCATACAGTCGAGGAACAATGAGATTACAAATTAGGATACTGACAATAGAGATTAAAGTCTTATGGAGTCCCATGCTTTGCTCCTTCTTAGTCCATATCTATCTGTGTTTCTTGTCAAAATAGATCCCGTCCTCTAGCAAGGCGTCGTTTGAGTCTTCGCATGGAAAGCGTCGATCCTTTGGCGATCTTTGGCTGAACGGATGCACGCATGCACCGACACAGCATCTTGGTAGCACTCTGGAATTTCGCCAAAACCACTAGGTAAGAGCTGTCCAGGATTGTCCAGGTTCATCTGATTGATACTGCTTTGTTTTCATTCTTGATTGCGCTAACATTCAGCAACCACATTCCACCATATTAGGACTCAATTTTTCTCGACCTTTGTCAACGTTAAGAGGAGAACATTCTATCCATCCATTTCATCATTCATCATCATTCATCATCATTCATCATCATTCATCATCATTCATCATCATTCATCATCATTCATCATCATTCATCATCATTCATCATCATTCATCATCATTCATCATCATTCATCATCATTCATCATCATTCATCATCATTCATCATCATTCATCATCATTCATCATCATTCATCATCATTCATCATCATTCATCATCATTCACCATCCCTATCCATCCATTCGACTTTGCCCCAGAGAATCAGAGCCGAAGAACCTTGCGGCTTCATCTCGCGGAGGCGGTGGTTTGTTGCCCCCTGGAAGTAGGACAGGGCGATGTTGACCACTCTAAGGTGGGGCCCAGTTATAGGTAATGTTACCCTCCGGTAAACTAACCTATAGAGAAACCCTGGGAAACCGTCAATAGTTGGTAGATTTTCCTTTGCCATGTTAGTTTACCAGAGGGTAAGTGGTTTGATGGCGGTTGATGGGGTAGCTATAGGATTCAGGAATATACACTTGCGGGAGATGTTTAGCATCATGAAGTCTTTTCAGCTTTGTCTTCCGACTTATGATTGCCGCCGCAGGCTTTTCATCGACCCTGTTGAACCTATAGTGAAAGTTGCCAAATGTTGCCAACCCCATAAACAGTATACAATCAACCCACGAAAAACTTGAGTTGACCAGGGGATGCACGAGCTGGAGTAATTTCTGCAGCGGTGACTGCAGGGGTAACGATCATGATAACCCAGCCACAGCGTCAACTGGTGGTAATCAGAACACTGAAACCTTGACTTTGTTGATTACAGGAGCCCGATGCATACCGCGGGGATTCGCTGCGCTTCAATTCTGTGGCCCGGATGAGGTGATCAGTCGAATGAAGTGACATGGAATTCAGCGCTGCATGTGTTATTCCCGACGGCCCGGCAGCTGGCATGTCAAGCTTGTCGTTTAGATAGGCAGCCATGATTCCGACCGAGTGGAAGGTTTCTTGTGCAGCGAAGCTCAGCTCATGCTGCCATCCCAGATTGCTGTTTCCGTGAAGGAAGACGGTGTGACTATGTGTGACTGCATTTTGAAGAACGACAATATCAAAAGACAAGTGATTTGAAGCCAGTTTGCTTGGTCCAACGAAGTTATTCTCGTTAATGAAGTTGGTTCATACATACATGCATGTATACACACATGTATCTATATTCATACAATATATCTACTTGGGTATATGCATATATATATATATATTATATGAACTTTTTTTATATGTCTATATAGTTCATGTTCATTGTTCAAACTGTGGGGATCTGTGGGAGTTGGATGCGCAAAGGCGATTGAATAATGTTCTATAACTCCCTGGTGGTCACCGCGGTCACGGGCAACATGGCCGGTGTCACACTGGCATGGGGACTTCCCCCTCGTTTGCGGAGGTAAGGTAGCAGGGATCCAGTGCAGACCTAGGTGCACAAGAATCCTTCGTTTTCCGATGGCTGGCAACTGCTCCAAACTTCAGCGGTCCTAGCGACAAAGGTCGGAGAGAGCTCACTGGCAATGGGCATTTACGCGATCAAATCTTGAAGAACAAAGCTGGCCCACAGACTCAACGCCATGGATTGCCAGCATTACCTCGTTGGGACATGTTGGGACCAGAAATCGACTGTCATTTTTTGTGGGAAGTCATCCACGTTTGGGCTTGATGATTTTGAGCACTCGAAAGTGTGTGTCATTGTGGTTTGCTTGGGCCCCAGAGTCTTAGTCACAGTCATGATGTGACCCCAGCGATCAGAATGATGATCTAGGAATCTTTTTGGTGACTGTCATTTTCACGCAAGGGCGGGTGGACCATCCATGAGCATCCAAGGGCTTTCGATATAGAAAGTCTAAACTCACATGCATTTTTTAATACAGTTTTTATGTACAGTATTTATATATATATATATACATATTTATTTATATATTTATATTTTTTTTATATAGATACATGGAAAAATCTTACTTGAATAAACACTTTTTTTCTCATAGGCTTTGATTGGTGTGATTTCTGACCTGCTGGAGCGTGAACGGACCTCCAAGCAAAGCTTTGGAGTGAAGACTTGAGTGTTTCCGTGGTGGTTTCTAATGTGTTCACATATGTTTTCAATGTTTTTTTCCGTGGGGCTTCATTTAATATATTGTCTAATGATGTCCAATGTTTTCATATGTGTTTCAACTTTTTCCAAGGGTTTCATACAATATATTGTCTAATGATGTCTAATTAATGTTTTTTCCCGCAGGGTTTCGTATGCTAAACTGACGTGGTGTTTAAAGAACCGAAGGGGGATACACAGCGACTGCCTGGTGGGGACTGTTTGGATAATGTCACTTTTAGAGATGCCGTGGTCTTTGCTCGATCAAGTTAGGGAAACACTCAGACGTGCAGAGAAGAAAACGGTGCAGGAGCATTGTTCAAGCGTCAGCAGTGGAAGAAAAAGAGAACAGGCTAGCGGCTATTGACCAACCCCAAAGGCCACTGGAAAGTGGGGATGATTTGTTAAGGTGCGCCCCACACACACAGACACACGCGCACACACACGCACACGCACACGCACACACACACACTCTTATGTTCAGTAGATTGGGAGCATCTGAGGGGATTTGCGCCATTGCATGGTGCATGATGATGTTTATTTAACACTCAACACAATATACACATTTGTATACCGTAGGTACATGTGCATGTGTAGACACAACTTTATTTTTCTGCAGAAAAGCAAACCATACCTGTTGTTTACGTATGTTTGTATTTATGTGCGTATACGTAAACATTTGTATCATGATGCATGTCTGCATACGCGGTACATTTACAAACAAATGAATAGACATATATACTGGTTGGCGGTTTTACAGTAAACATGTTTTATTTTTCCTAGTCATTATTAACAACTGGTTGGTTGACTAATATTTTTTCGTGGGGGTTGAAACCACCAACCAGATATATGTAATATGTTTTTTTAATGTGCCTACTGTAAATTTGTTGAAGTCAGCGCGACTCATGAAAGTTTCATTGCTGTCGTTGGGTCTGTCGATCAATCTGTCACTTGTTGGCAATCAACGCTAGTGTGGACTAATTACAAGGATTGCAATTGAAAGGCATACAATGTTTAAACAACAGCGATCAACGATGGTTTGTTGACTATAGCATGTTGTATGGACAAACGCCAGGCAAGAAACAATCATTTTTTCAACACTACGCGGCTATGTCAATGGTGGACAGTGGTTATAACGGCTGGTTCAGTGCGAATTGCGAAACACGCCTCCTAGGGTGTTCTTGCGGCTTTGGTCATTGGATAGGTTGTGTTACGATAATTTTGTTTGAACAAATCGCATTGGTCACCGAAATATTGTTTTCACTCATTTATTTGAATAAACAGCACATTTATAACGGTTATAACCACAAATCGTTACCACATTGGTTTTAATGGTTATAAACAATAACGATTCTAGTTATAACCAATACAGTTATATTCGTTATAACCACTGGAGATACCACTGGTTATAGCCACAAATAACTACAATAATGTTTTAACCACTATAACTTTGATAAGTTTGTATAACTATGGTGCAAACCAATGGTTATGACGGTTACAGGCGCAACGTTGTGGTTGTCGTTTCTGAAGCTCAGCAGGTGGTTCGCTCATCGCTTGGCTGAGGCAGCAACCAGGCCATCCAGGTCATGGCGGCAAGCATCCCCAGGTGCCGGGCAGGGCTGGGTGATGATTGACGCAGGGATAGCCAAGTAAAAGGAACCTGGTAGTGACAGGGATGAGGATGATGATGACCAACCACTGGTGATGATGATGATGATGATGATGATGACGATGATGAAGGGGAACATTGTACCATTTCTATGCTTTTCAAATAGTGTAAAAAGAGATCTTAAATAGGAACGACTGATGATGATGATGATGATGATGATGATGATGATGATGGTGCATTTTGCTCAACTGACTGATAATGACATAGTGATAGCGATGTTGGCAATGGTATGACAACTTTGACTTCGTTGATGATGATTGTGGTGGCGCTGCCCTTGATAGATTCTAGGTATTATCTTCGTGATGGCGATGAACAAAACATATTCAGACGGTTGCGATAGTTCTGTTGTTGGCTTGATCAGTGGCTATGGTCATATCGATGATGCTGGTTGGGAAGAATTGGCATAAAGATATGGTATTTTGTTTCCTTATCATTTGATTTTGAAACGGCTGAGCATTTGAATGAAAAGAGGCTAAGCGTTGTTCCGTTCTTCAAATAATTAATGAGGGAACGGGAACGGAATAGATTGTTAAGACACACCCAAAAACCAAGGTTCACCTTGGATTTTATTTTTGCCACGGTTGGAAGGCCAGGAAGAGGCCAATGCATTGGTAAATCATGGTAGGTTGGTCAATGGCGCTTTTAGGAGGGTAAAATCAATCCCAAGATGATTAGATGATTGTTGGCGCTTGCACCCCGAAGATGAGTGCTTTGGAGTCGTTTACTTATCTAGCATTTGTTCAAGATGCGGCTATGAAAGTGACACCTGGGTTTTGCATGTAAGCCAGCAATGGTTTTCATTACAGTTAGACTCTTTCCAGTTGGGACAATTATCAGAACATCGTGAATACATAACTCCATTGAATAGACGATCAGGACACATGTCAGGATGCCTTTTTCCGTGTCTAGCTTGCCGGCATCCAGAGAATTGGAATGGGTTGTTTCAAGCACCTGTTCAACACCTTCACAGCCTTTGCTGCCTTTTTTCTCACCAGTTGTTGCTATCCTCGGCTGGAGGAGTCACCGGCCATGCCATTGGGTGCCAGTGTTGCTCGGATGCATTTGCTGGGGCAGCAGGATCCAGCAGAGACGAAATGATGTTCAAAGAGGTGATGTAGCAGTGATACAGTATATAACCAGTCATTGGGTAAGAGGTGCGGTAGTGGGAAGCAATCCCAATGCCGCCTGATTTTCAACCAGTTTCTAATGGTGTTGATATGAAAGGATGTGAAAGGTAATGTTATTGGTAGCTCAGGGCTATTTCAACCTGTTGTGAAGAAAGACTTCACGATGCTCATCGACAAAAATGCTGTATAGTAGGGATGTAACCTAAATGCAATGTTTGCATTACAATGCACATCAATGCACCCAAGCTGGATTTGCATATATAATGAGATCCTTAGAATAACTAAGTACGCGCTGATGTTCAGACGTTTCACTGACCATCCAATTTCTGCGTAGATGTTTGAAATACTTGTAAATTTCATCCTATTCTTTTACACCAGCAAAATTTCATTGTAGTTGTAAAGGTTGTCACGCCTTTGCCCGATGAAGGCTGAGAAGTACGTCCCACGGGTTTGGCACTGGTAGAAGCCAGTCCCGTCGTCCGTTGGAGAAACACTATGATTGCCAACGATGTTTCATGGTCAGATGTGGGCAGTATGTGAATTTCATATCAGTTGCAACCTGCGCTTGCCATGGTCGTTCCTGGGACTTCAAAATCCGGACACTTCCCTGTGGATCCGCTGGCAGATGGTTAGCCTTGAGAAGTGGATCCCTTGAATCTGTGATCACGTGCTGCTTGGGGCTCAGGGATGATGCTTAGCGAGTAGACCCATGCCCTTGAAGCCCAGATGTTTTTTTCAAAGAAATAAGTCCATGTGAATAGTTGTCCCAGCGTCTTTTTTTGGGTAAGTTGGCAGAACCCCAACTTCACGAACATTGCAAGACAGGTCATGTTTGTTCTGGAAAGATCGCGTAGGTTCAGTATAACCATGGAATCAGTGGCTTTGTGCAATCGAGATGTGTGTAAGCTGCATTAAGCTGCCACTTAGCTCCTTTCAGCTGCGTGCGGATTCCATGGCGCCGAGCTCAAAATGGGAAGCAGAACAAGAGAAGCAGCGAGATATGATGCGAGAACATTGGCTCAGGTGCCTTCATTGGGGGATTGAGCGTGGGACGGTGATTGCATCCCACCATCATACCATGTTACCTGATGTTGCATGTTACCGAAATGATTGTAGGACAATCTGGCAGGTTTGAGGATGGTCACAGTATGCCACAGCGATCATGTAGCTGCTTTCAGTTGGGCCATGTTTTATTGCAAAGACTGTTTGAGGACAAGGGGTTTGTCATGACATGCGGGATTCACGGCTGCTATCCTGGTTATTTATATTTGGATCCCTTGATCCACTTGTTCAGTAGGCGTTTCGTCACTACTTTCCCAAAGGCACGCCTGGAAAGCACATGAGCATGATGATGATGATGATGATGATGATGATGATGATGATGGTGATGGTGATGGTGATGGTGATGATGATGATGATGAGGAGGAGGAGGAGGAGGATGAAGAGGAGGAGGAGGATGGAGTTGTCGACTCATATGGTACGCATACCAACCTGGATTGTGGAGCCGATACATCGCACGGAAGCCCCGCAGACCTGAAGGTGAGTGTTTTTCAAGGTTGGGAAGTTGCTGCTCACCAGGGCGATAATATGTGGATGCTCCCATGGGTTGTGTTGGTATGTATCTCATGGCTTTTGCAAAATGAGCATTTCAGAACCATACAGCGATGAAAAGGTGCGGCTGCTGAGGTATTTCTGCGAAATGGATGCTGAACGAAAGCAACTTATGCAATGGCTATGGGAAGAAGGACGGGGCCCCTCAGAATACGGCCGAGGTCGACGTCAGGTGGGGGACATGTATCGAAGGTGGGGGCCAAACTTTTTTCAGTGAGCATGTGACAGACCAGTTGTTGATGTTCACGAGCCATAGGCTGCATAGGCAGTTGCCGCAGGCCAGCAAAAATCGCATGCCATGAGAACCCTCCAGATATGGAGGGGGTTGCTGATGTTGATGTGATCGAGTTTCGGCCCGTGGGTTGATTATGGTTGATTTATCACTGATGCTTAGAAATAATGGTGGCTGATGCTTGGTGGTAGCAATGGACCCGATGTGGTACCCGACGCTTGCTGGGGACGGCCCATGGTTTCAGGACTAACGCGGCCCAGTGGCTTCGAGGCGCGCATCGCGCACGCCACGAAACTCAAAGATTTGGGGAACGAGCAGCTCGGCAGCGCATCCCACAAGAGGCATCTCAAGGCCGAAATCCACATGACATGTACCCTTTGGTAAACTAACCTGGCAATGGAAAAAAATAGCATTTTCTTTGGGAAATCATGGGAAATCATGGGAAACCAGCTATAAATGGTGGATTCTCCATTGCCAGGTTAGTTGACCAAAGGGTAACGGGGCATCTCAAGGCATCTCCAGGCGTATCTCTAACATGCAGCAGACATATGGCGACTGTAACTTTTCCTGTGGCTTGGACGATGCTCCAAGACGATGTTCAGCTCCCTAATGATGCTTGATATCCAATGATAGCCATGGCAGCGGAACAGCTGCTGCCTGACTTGGGGCCGAGGTGGTGTGACCGGGGTGATTACCGGCGAGCCCTGCACTGCAACCTGTCTTCAACCCGGGTGATTTACACGGGGAGATGAGTTTTGGTCAGTCATTCGCCATCAATCAAGCATCAACATGTAACCGCATTTGCAATTGTGAAACCAACTATAGTCAAGAACAGAAAGGTATATAGTATGGCAAACTATGACTTGAAATATTTTTAGGGATTGATAGGGACTGTTGTGCTTATTGATTAGCCATTAATCCCGGAAGGGGCTGACAGATGCGCTTTCCAATCGTTCATGTCGAATCCGTGATCTCATCTAAGAAAAGCCTAATGGAGTCAGGGTCAAGATTCAAGTGTTTGTGGGTTGGACGGTCCGCATGAGAAGCGACGGTCAACATTTCAGGCTTCTCGGTGTGCAGTTTTTTGCAAAGCTTGGTTGGGGTATCACTGCATATATCAGATGTACGAATCCAAAGTGATTGATGTTGAGGCTCGTTGATTGCTGAGCATGTGATCGAGCAACAACTGACAACCAACAGTGATGGGGTACAGGCACAGGAAATAAGATCCTGGGACGATTTGCATTGGACAATTCGTCAAGTACTACGGGATATAGCCAAAAGCCTGAGGATAACCAACCACCCACCAACAACTGACAGGGAGAATTCACACTATCAACATTGTTGTTTCTTACTTGCAGGGTATCCGTAATTTTCCAACGATCAACTCTTGATGTATTGATTCTGTGGAGCATTCTTGTATCATCCATGAGGCATTGGGGCTTAGACATTTAGCACAATGGGATGGACGATCCAGGCAATTTCCTGGTTCTTTCCGGGTTGTCCAGCCATTAACCGCATTGCCCACGCATCTAGGCTCAACGTGATCGATGGTTGTTAGGACAGCGACAGCGTTAAGACAACTCGAAGTAGGGATAAGACCACAAAAGCACCCAGCTTCACGCGGTAAATTCTGCGAGACCATCAAATTATGTACAACTTTCAAGGTATTGAACCAAACATGTTGGAACAACATGATTTGAATGATGAAAAAAAGATCACTCCACTTTCTTCTTGGGGCAAATGCTCATTGAAAATCATTCGGTTTCAGGGGTGAAAATTTGGACGTTTGATCAACCCAAGGAGTGCATGTTGGAAATTGCAGTAGCCCTTAGTATTCATTTTCGGTTATTGTCCCATGTTTGTCATTCTCAGCGTTTGCTGAAGGCAGGGCCAACCCTCTGAGATGCCCTGGCAAAAAAAAACAGGCTTAAAAGTGAAGGGTGTCTATCCTTCTGTCCTTGTGGGGGAGGCAACTGGCACTGACACGGTGGCAGATGCTGGCAGACGCTGTTTTGAGGTGGTCTGGGTGCAATTCATGCGATCGACTTCACGCCACAAGATCAACTTTCGTTGGAGGAAGGGCAGCGCTTGGTACTGGCCAAGATTCTACTGCCTATTTTGAGCAATCTCTCCTATGTTTTTCTGAAGCTTGGTGAATTTGCCATATGGTGGTTCATGGTTGGTTTTCTGCTATACAGGGCTAATCTTGGATGATTTGGGAGGTCCCCTGTTTTGAGAAACCACCATGTGAACGCTGTTAGAATTTTATTGCTTGATGGTTGCAGTGCTTGGCGTACCCCGGTCTACAGTGGACGAATCCTTCACTCGATTGTAAACTCCATGATGATGCTCTCGTAGGGCATGATTGTCAAAGTCACCAGCCGGGTCATCAGATTTTTCTGGAGAATTCATGGTCATAATCATCATAAGGTCCCAGCTGGCTTAGGCGTTGCCTATTTGGAGATGCAAGCAGTTCGGGCCATGCTTTCCAGTGAAATTGGTCCAGGTTAGGGTCAGAAACTCCCGACCCGGTCCTGTCTCAGGTCATTGAGCCTTTCATTTCTCCCGCTGGTGGCTGGTTTTGTTTCCTTCCCAGCTTCTTTTTGTTGAGAACTAGACTGGTTGGTGGGTTTAAGCATTTTTTATTTTCCCTAGTAATCATTAACACATGGTTGGTTGACTAAAATGTTTCATGGGGTCGAAACCACCAACCGTTTTTTTGTTGATAACTGGAGTTTTCTGCACCTCCCCTAGTGCGCACTGCGCGCTGACTACTGAGGAATCGCGGAGATTTCAGCAGTACCGTGAAGGCATCCACATTGGGTCTTCGACATGTGGCTAAGCGGAGACGATTGAGAATTTTTGCCTACTACATTGACAACACCATGTAGACTTTGAGCTGTGAAAGCACGCAAACCTAGATTTTTGTCGTTTGGTTTCAGGGTGTGGGTTGACCAGATGGCATAGCAATGGCCCAAACCAAAATTTGTCCATCAGGTCCGCATGAGAATCGCAGCCAACCTTTGCTGACACGTGTTGTTATGCAGTCCGGGAAGAAAGCTTCAGACCCTGATGACTTATGATGGGTATAGGCCGGGGGGTTGACCAGCCAGAATTTGAAACTGCGGAGGATCACGCCATGTTGGAATCTTATCATTGGTGGTGGTCACCAATCATGGCTTCATGGTCCAGGGACCTGGTGTGGAATCCGAGGGCCATGCAAAAGTCTGCAAAAGGGAAGCCAATGGAAAATTCAAAAATGATAAGCAAAACGGTGCATGTGTGCTTGGATTACCCACCCGACTCAAGGCTATAGGTTCCCCGGCTTCTCCCCACAAAGCTCATATCCTCGGCGATTTCAAGATATTATCATCTTAGAAATGATTCAGTGGTGGGTTCGCAGAAGTTGAGCTAGGGACAACCCACCTACGGGTGATCCGCCTAGCAGCCTAGGGGTGACTCAAAATCTTGCGGGGTGCATCCGCCCTGGGAGCCTAAGGTAGAGAAGCTTCAGGATGCGGACGAAGTCAATAAGTTCAAAGCCAAGCTGCGGTTCCGGCGCGCCTTAGCTCAGGGCGAACCAGGGCCAGAACACAACTTGGAAGCTGCACTCACAGATGCTTGGCAGGTGTGGAAACACTTGGTGACCCACAGAGGTTTGAACATGAACATGATTGCGTAACATCAAGAATCAGACATGTAGCAGTGTGGGTGATTATGCATGATTACGATGTGCACATGTCTTGTCAGGACTTACTAATTTTTCGTGCACTGATGCAGGCACACGCACACATTTATACCACATATGTTTTGGTAATTTAAAAGAGGGTTTGTCAGTTGCTTTTGTCTTTATCTTCCAGCTTCAGTCAGCTTATAGTAACCCACTAGCGTTTCTACTGTCAGGTTGTTTTTATTTTTTGCGGGAAGTTAAATAACAATGTTTGTTGTTCTCGCGCGCGCGCATGTGGTCAAGGTGCAAGTGGTGTGCACGCAATAGATCCATCATGATGCATCAACCCTGCAAACAATGCTTCAGTCCCTTTGCAAGAATGGAACGCAGAAAAGCCCCACAACGACAGATGGATCTGGCAAGAGCTTGTTTGGTCTTGCCCTTCCCAGTCTAGGGATACAGTGGCTGTACATATCAGATAGCTTATGTATGGCAAATGGTAAAGCTGTAGAACATGTGATCCAGATACTGTGGTTTGATGGGTTCTGAAATGTTTTGAACCACAGTAACTTGGGTTTACTTGTGAATCTTGCAGGGCTTTTTGTGGCCTGTGAGGACTTGCGTTTTGCAGCTGAGAAGATGCCAAGAGATCGAGACATTCGTCAGTGTCTGGAAAATTGCAAGGATCTCTTGCGAAGCTCGACAGGCATCAGCTGATTTTTTATCAGCTTCATACGCCCGATGGTCAGCTGATGGTGGTTTCTCACGTCATAGGGCTACCCCCGGTTGTCATCCAATACTAATAATTATAGTGGGTAGTAAACCATCATTTTGGGGGTTCCCTATTTTGAGAAACCCCCATATCAGCCAACCCTTTGTGCCTAACAACAGTCCTTGACTTGTGACCGTTCGGCCGGGGCATGTAGTCATACGATCCAATGCTCGCCCGTCAAAAAGATTGTTTTTGTTGAAGCTCTGAACTCTGAGCATCTTCTGGGGAAAATTTTCCCTGCAAGAGCTGGGGAACTCTGTTGGACCTAGACTCTTCGGCTGACTTAATGCTGATGGAACTCAGATTTCAACTGATTCGGATTCCCCTGGGGCCTATGGTTAGAGCTGGGGAATTCGCTAAGGAAAGTCCCGGAAGCCGAAAGATGAAGTCGAAGAAACTTCTGAGGTCCAAGGCCTTCAGCCTCCACGCACGCGTTGACTTCCCACAACCCCCATTGAGCTGTGGCGTTGCCTGTGCGATGAGGGGCCCATATGGTCATGTCAAATGTGTTTTCCAGATTTTTCCAGTTATTTTGACATGACAAGTGACTAAGTTTGACAAGTTTCCATGACCATGTCATGTGGAAACCAAGTTTCTTCACAAGTTATTTTGATACACTTAGAGGCATCGGGGCGCTGCGCAAATAGCCCAGCCGCCGGGACCACCAGTTTTGCCCAGATTGGAATGTCAAGAAATCTGAAGTCCTATAGTTGTCTTGCCGGTAATATCAGATCTAGGATACAATCAATTCAACCCTTATGTGAAGCAACATGACCAGGTTGGCTTATGCCTTTGTGATCCTTCTTGGTTGCCGCACGAAGGTTGTTTGTGCCGGCAAATCTCGAGGTGAAGAAGAGGCCAAAGCACCGCCTCAACTTTCAGCCAGAGAAGAGAAACTGGTCCGGTTATAGTGGTGGTATGTGGTGGTTGGTTGATGTTATTTGGCTAATGATGTTTAATATGTTTAGTTATGCTTTTTGCTAGAGGTATACTACAGGTTGATACTTGTTTGTTTGGTTAATGACGCTTAGTAATGCTTAGTAAGGGAGGTTAATAGTTGTCAATGCTAGCCACTTCTTCCGTTTTGTTGCCCAGGGAGCGGGAAAGAGAACCCAGCGGTTGGTTCAGGATGGTTCAGTTTGGTTTCTTTGGGTTACATGACTGGTGTACGAGAGTACTTCGGATTCATGTCATGGATGTGGAAAAACATGTGTTTATTATTCATGGATGAATATGTATAAGGTATTTGTATTGTATATCGCTTAAGACTGCCAGATATAGTCCGTGGTTTTGGCTCACTGTGCGGCTCTCTGTTTTAAGGGAGTTACGCCGGAGTCTGTGACATTGGAAGAACAGGTTCAACAAGTGGCAGTTCAGTTACAGGCCAAGTAACATCCGCCAGTTCAGCTGACTTGCCAGTCAGCAGCAGAACCCGTAGGTTCAGCGCGAGTGCTTTTCCTGCTTATAGGCTTATAGGGCTAAGCCTCCCAGCAATAAGCCTCCCAGAAAACTGTTCTTTTTGTTGCTTGCGATTTCCCATTGATTCTCTTCTGTGGCTTGGTGTCGTTCAATCATTTTTATGGGGACGTGGAGAGTCTTGTGTTCAAGGTGGTCTTTTTTTGTTTTTGGTGCTTACTAACCCCAAGAAGGAGAAATAACGGTAATTTGGCTTCTGGGGGTGAGGATGATCCTATTTCAGCATGTCTTTAGAGAAGTTTTTTGTTGTTGATACTTTGGGATATTGTCCTGTTCAAGCAGCATGACCAAGGAAGCTGGCAGCCTGCTTGGGCCGATGTTTGGGCAAGCTCTTCCGTTTCTGGCGGCGTTGCCGGGGACGGCCAGACCCAAAGAAATGCGACTGAAGAGCTAAGCAGATCTGCCGTTTTGGCCGAGAAGTTGTGCTGACCACACCTCGGTAGGGACAGCCACCCGTGAAAGGCTGGCAGCCGCTGGCAGTTGGAAGGCTGCTTGGGCCTTTGCAAAGTTCGTTTTGGGTGGTGCAAGGAACAGTTGCACCCCACGAAATATGAATGCAAAAAGATCCGGCTTGCCCACACTGCATGCGCACTCCGGGGTGTTGAGTCCAGGCGATCTTGGTTTGCATTCTAAAGTGTAGAACTGAAGATGTAGGTATGGAGCACTATGCTATATTGTTATGCCTTCGAGTGTCACCGATATTCAATTTATAAGTATGATCTAAATGTTTTCCTAAGAGAGGGATGCAGATAGGTTTGGCACGGCAATGGATTTATAGGACTGGTGTGTGATCAGCTGAATCAAAAATGTTGCCGATACATTCACAATTTATATTTCCGTAGTAAATTGCAGATGGATGAAAGACGAAGGAAAACATTCTGCAGGACAATGATAGGGAGGGATTGAATGAGATACGACAAGACACACCACGGCACAGCAGGACAGGAAAGGTATGAACAGGATGTTTTTGCTGCAACTTGTGTAGATGTAGATGTTGTTTAGAGCTCAGATCGGAGCACCATAGGGTGGCGCTTGCAGAACATAATTTGAGTCGACCCCATTGCTGGCAATGACCTTAAGCATCCTTACACTGAATTTTGATATTTCCTGACAGTACTTCCCAGAGATAGCTTGTGTAAACAGAACCAATGGAGATATATTTCTGGCAGTACTGACTTGGGGCCTAACTCTTAACCGCATTTGTTGTGGTGCGGGCTTGTCCTGTGCTGCTTCTGGTGATTTGGTTCATCCATGGGGATACCTTAGCCAAGCCGAAGAGGGGTCGCTTGACGGGATCATGATGGTGATTTACCTATTGAAGGCGGCACGCTTTCGCTATCAGGTTCCTACGCTTCCTCTTGCGTTTGAGAGAAAAACATGAGCGCATCATCATTGGCATTTCAGGACCCAGTATTTCTAGTTGATGCTTAAGACCTCAATACAACCAGTGGACTTTTTCAGGGGCCAGTATGTTGCTCACGACCTAGATACAGCCCGTGAACTTATTTCCATTACCAAGAGTAACCCAGAAGCAACCTGTGTTACAACTTAAAACCAGTGTTGTTTTGGAAACCCTTTATTTTTCAAGGTTTTCCAAACGATCGAATCACCATTTAGCTTCCAATCAACCACCATCAATCTTGGGATATTTGTTTGGAAAAATCACTGATAGCCCATCTTTTGAAGGCTAAAAACCCTACCATTTCATACCATTTCTAGGGTTCCCATGGCCTGTAACCAGCTGGTAGCTGGTTTTTACCAGCTCGTTGTTTGGGGTTGGTTACCTACAACAGTGGTAACTGGAAGGCTAGGATAAAACCACTGGTTTTTTTCGTGCGGGGCGCCCGAAATCGTCGCAGCATTCCTTCGAGGCTGGTCTCTCTGCAAGGGCTGAAGCCTTGGCGGCGCGCGAAGAGGCGAAGCGGTGACGGGTCGGTTGGTCCCATGGAGGATCCTACAGGGAGATGCCTACGTGGAGGATCCTGCGGGGCTATATATAGACTTGATGATGATGATGATGATGATGATGATAGACTTGATGATGATGATGATGATGATGATGATGATGATGATGATGATGATGATGATGATGATGATGTGACGATGATGGTTGATTGATGCTTGATGTTTGGAGGATTCAGCTTCTTTTTGGGTTGATGGGAGATGGTTTGCTGGATTTGATTGATCATTTGGACTGTTTTAGAGTTGATTTGATGATTTATGAACAGTCAGCAAATCATTTGAGGATATTTGATTGGTAGATCGCCATTGGATATGTTGAACTTTCTGATTCCAGGTCAATCTACGGGATTCCCCGATTGACACGTGACGTGGTGACTAGTGCTTTCCCAGGCTTGAACATGTATGTTATAATATGGTGATATATGTTGTAATTCATTATATAGTGCCCCATGATCAAAGATGTCTACTGTGCGGTCCAACTGGATGGACTCAAAACTAGATGCTCAACAGGCAATACTTGAGACAAACACATGATTTTCATTAGCTTAGCATAGCCAGTTGCCCATGGTCTTTTCATGGTGCTCAGCCAGTTGTTCATGGTGCGAGCAGTGCTGCAACTTCGGTGCTTTCTCGGGTACTCCCAAATCTTCCACTATTGCTCATTTCTAGTAGTACCGAATCCAGTTTGGAGGTTCCACAGGTCATTATTGTTCAGGAATGAAAAAATCCACCTGGGGTTTCCATTTGATGAAGCAACAATTAGTGAACAATTATGTTATTATTGCTTTTACTATTATCATTATTTTTTGTCTTATCATATACTATCAGTATTACTGTATTATTACTATTGTTAATATTTCTACATTTCTCATATTGTTATCATTATTGTTGTCATTGTTATTATTGTTATTACATTTCTCGTGTTTCGGGTTCCCCCAATTTTCGGAAACCCTCCATTTCAGGAAGCCATTTCGTGTGCGGTGCAGGAAATCCGTGATTTGGAGCGACGTTTGGCCGAGAGCGAACGTCGCAACGATCGTTTGGAGGCGACCGGTGAAGATCGACCCAGGGTCGACCCGTGGTGTGTGGAGATGCTTTGGGCTGGTTGAACTACCCATGGTTAACTAGTGGAAAATAATGGTTACATATGGTTATATATGGTAATAATGGTTGATTATGATCATTGCTGATTGGAACTACTCGTGTTGACAATCAGATGGCTATGGGTCAAGGCTTTAACCAACCAATGTCATGGGGGTTAATAACCAACCAAATCAAAGGGAAAACAATGGTGAATGATAGGGGAACCAGGGGTACAAGGTGGGCCCCCCAAAAGTTATAAGTTGGTTAATAAGCCATTTAACTATGGTTATATCTACCATAACGAGTAGTTACCCTAGTTATGAGCTAACTCAGCTAACTTAGGGCACCCACCTTGTAACAACATGGAGGGTCCTCAAGCCATGGGGGTATCCCGAAAATGGTTGGTTTACGACTACCAATGGATAACAAAGGATGGTTTGGGGGTACCCCTATTTTGAGGAACTACCATACGGTGAATGGCTAATGGTGCTGAATAACAAGGATAGGAACCATGGACAAGACTGCTCAATATGGTCAATGGCCAATGGTTGTTAATGATGTGGGATCAGAACCAACAATAATGCTTGATTGATGATTGGGAAAGAGCTAAGGAGCCTTGAAAGGAGCAAGACAGGAGATACCAGGGGTGGTGTTGGCAATACTGTACGAACCATGTCAGCGTTGGGCTATGCTCATGATCATTCAGAAACCCGGCCAAAGAGTCACCTCAGAAAGATGACATGGACACCGCGGAATGATGCGAAGCCTTGATCAAATACAACATGACAAGATTACGATGTTCACATTTCATTTAGGCCATACCAATATGGCTATGGGTCAATATTAATCAAACAATTTTCTAGGGAGAATGACCAACAACAATAGGGAAATAATGGATAATGCTGAGGAACCAGGGGGACTAAGGGTTTTGACCCATAGCCATATAGAAAGGAAGACTAGCTCTGTGAAGCTCGAGGCGTTTTTTTCTGAACCGGTGCGTTTCGGTGAATGTGAGCTTCGGTCGACTGGGTGGTTTGCATGTATAGTAGATTTCTATACGCTTAGTGTTGTATAGCTGTGCCCGGGGGATTCTCAAAGGACCATTGGCTGTGGGAACTTGATCAACTCCCTGTGAAAAAAATGTGGTTCATGTGCTCACAGTGCTGGTAAAACCTGGACCTTCGCTAGCTTTGTCTTAGTTAGTTTTGTTTAAGGTTTGCCACTTTTGCCATGATTATTTGGCTTGTTTTTTTTTTTTTTTTCTCGCACGTTCACGTTTTCCCTAGTGTTAAGAAATCGTTGGTTGGTTGACAAGCATATTTCTTTGGTTGGTGGTCGTAAACATTTTTCATTTTCCCTGGTATTGATGAACAAATGGTTGGTTGACTATTTTTTTTCATAGGGGTGGTTCAACCACCAACCAGTTTCTCATAAGAGTTGAAAGTTGGGGACTCAGCCGCCAAGCGTGTTGATGATCGTAGAGCTAACGAACCGAGCCACCAGTCGGACCATGTTGATGGGAGCGGAATCGCTGCCCGTCCTCACTACAACTAATGGAAATTGACTGCCCCAAAATTGCCATGAATCCCAGCAGCTGAAAAACGAAGCATAAAAAGCAACCAGCTTGAAATGTATCACGAAATGTTGAACAGGTGCATTAAACCATTGATTGATCATTAGTGTTCCAGGCAAGCAATGCATTGCAATCATGATAGTAAGCGTCATAATGGTAATCATGTATTTCACGATCTTCATATCTAGTCATCAGAACCATTACAGTAAACATACTTACATAAATTGATTGTTCAAGAAGAGTTTTGAAAAACATTTCGCATCCGACTGCTGCATTATAGTATCAAAAGGTTCCACAACTAACATATAGACCCGCAGCAAGCGGGAACACAATTATACATGTAAATCACATAACATACAGCCCTTAGGCCATTATGAATGGTTGTAATCATTGTCAACAGCCAAAACTTACCATGTTTCAACATGAGAACCATTGTTTTTCACATGTTTAAACATTGAGAATGGTTGTAATCATTGACTGGCCATTGTTAATTGCCCTTATGGTTATCATCATATATACAATCATCGCCATTGAATCAATATCATGTTTATCACATTTCAGCCATACTAACCATTGTGTCCTAGTCCTAGTCATTGTAATCATGCTAAACATGATTACAGTCAATATTATCATCAGAATCATCTAAAATGATTCAGCCATAAGAAGTTTGACCTCACCTTCCTTGCCACACCTTGAACTTCACCTGGCTGTGGGTCAGTTCACCCTTAGTCCCCCTGGTTCCCTATCATTAACCATTATTTTCCCTATAGTTTGTTGGCTATCATCCACCATTATTGGTTGGTTAACTGCTTGACCCATAGCCCAGCTGCTATCCCCTATAAGTGCTAGTTATCACCTTGATTATAGCCAATCACCTTGAACTTCACCTTGGTCAGCCATTCTTAATGGCCATTGGCCCTTCCACGACCCCATCCGTTGACACATCCAGGGCGAGGCTCAACGGGCTCAGCTGGAACGGGAGCAGCTGGAACGAGCGCAGCAAGCGCAGCAAGCCGAGGCCGGGCAGCCCCCAAGTCCGGCTGAGCCAAAAAGAAAGGTGAGTGGGTTAATATTAATGAACCAACTAGTGGGGGATAACCATCACCAATAATAGGGAAACAATGGTTAGTGGCAAGGGAACCAGGGGTACAGGGTTCATTATATTTGATATATAATGGTACCTAAGTAGAATAGAATGGTTACAAAATTGAACATTGAGTTGGTTCAATTATATTGAACCATTCTATCAATTTAATTATTTAATTAGGTGAGTGTTGTAATATCATGAATCGTATTGTTTTTTTCATATATTGATTCATTATTTTGATTTTGATAGTGATCGTAATATTCAATAGTGATTAATCATATTTATTGACATAAAATTGATAATATTGGTTAATATTGGTGGGTTATATATGGGTTTATTTGGTTTTATTCAAAATACTAATTCATGTTTTGATTCATTGATATTGGTTTTATTTATAGATTGAATAATATTGATAAGATTAGTTAATCAGTTAATAAAACTAACATAATTGATGATAATTGTGAATCAATATTAATTACCATAATTACTGACCATAGTTGTTCATCATGGTCATTGTCATTAACAACTATGGTCATTAATTAGGGTAATCGATAACAGTCATTAACATGGTTTGAGATAATGGTTCATCAATCACACTACTGATCAAATATGGTAAGTAATCATAGTAATTGCGAGTCAATTAAGCAGTGATGGTTATATGTGATTAGCCCTCATTAAGGTGATTAACTAGTAGATGGTTATAGTCGTTGATTAAAGTATAGTACTGATCAATCATGTAGGTCTATTATAGATGTGTAGTCAATTTAATATTGATTATGTAGGTCATATGATGATTATTCAGGAAGGGGTTATAGTACTGATTAATTATGGTTCAGTCAATTAATCAGTTAATGATTGTGATTCATATTGGTTAATTATGTTTATAATAGCAGTGAATGATGGTAATTTGTGATAGTACTGATTAATTATGGAAACTAATTATGGTACTCAATAAATAGCAATAGGTTAGTCAATTACGGTCACGATGGAGAGAGAGAGAGAGTCAATTACGGTTAGTTATTATAATGATCATAGTTGATCAGTACCTGGCAAAAAGTACTGATTTATTAATCATGGCCAGTACCCTTTGGCAAACGGAAAATCACTTTTTTCTGGGGAAACCCTTGGAAACTAAAGATGATTGGGACATTTTCCATTGCCAGTAAAGTTTACCAGAGGTAATTATAGTTAATCAGTTCTATAATCAGAATCGTTACCCATGCTTGTAACTGGCAATTAATCATGGTTAGGTAAAGTTTCCATCACCAAAAAGGCAAGTAATTCTAGTTAATCAGCACTTAATCACGGTCAGTACTCACTTAATGTTCAATTTGTTTAATTAATAGTGATAATTGAAAATAGTTGACTAATCAATTAAGGTTAGTACAGTTAATTAGTAATCGATGTGTCAATAGATACAGTATAGCTCCATGGGTAGTTGACACTATATATAGTCAATGTTGACTTATCGCCATAATTCCTGACATAGTTGGTTATACTTAATCATGCTTAATTAGTCCTAGCTAGTGTGAATAAAAAAAACAGCAACTAGTCATGGTTGTTGACAAAAATTATCAATAGATTTGGTTCAATAGGGTTGATTGTGATGTACTGTAATAAATGGCTCATCGTGAGTAACAACGGTGAGTCTTCCAGCCAAGCCAGAACAGGCATTGCTTTGATATGGCAAGAAAGTGAATAGTACTGACAAGGGTTCATTAATCACTAAGACAAGATCACAATTTTATGATGATGATTGAAAATTGTTTATTTGAATGATATTGGTTTGAATCGGTAAAGAACGGTTCATCATGAATAAGGTTTAACAGTAGATGAATAGGGGTGAACGAGGGTTACTAACGAACGGTTGTTCGTTGATCATGGTATATCATGATCAAAAGCGGAAAGTGATCGCTGATTCTGATCAGTGCACGTTAAGATTGGTTGATTTTTGATGGCCATGGTTGGTACAGTCGCTACCTACCAGTGATTCAATGAAGTGGCCAAGCTGATTTTTGATGCTATTGTTGACAGCAATGAATAGTGCTGAGTATATTATGAAGAGTGGTTAACGATGGTTAGTCCTCCCCAAAACATCTTCATTGGTAGCTATGGGCTATGGGGCACCAAGTTCGAGCCACTCACGTGATCATGGTAAGTCACTGGTTCAAGCGTAGGGTGCGGAATCCACTCGTGGCAAGCTGATGATGCCAATGGAAGCGCTGGTGATTCTCAGGGAGCGGTTGGGAGCCAGGGGTATCCCGTTCTATCCCTTCAAAGGGGGAGCGATTTAGAGCTACAGGGATTGGTGAAACCAGATGGTAGATGAGCCATTGCAAAAATGAGTGATGGACCGTGAGTGGAATGAGGGATGAGAAAGATTTCATCAATCCATCTATCCACTCATCCATCCATCCATCTATCTATTTATCGATCTATCTATCTATCTCTCGATCTATCTATCAACGTATGTGTCACATGCGTGTTCTTACCCTTGCCGGATTCAAATCCCACATCGATTTCTACCTTGCTGGCACCGCCAGGTGGATGATCTGAGCAATCAGCTGAGGTGCGGGAAGACCTGGAAGTTGATTTCTAGTGGCAGATCAAACGGTGTTCAACTTAATGTTGGTTTCTGATGATCGTATCTACCGGTTGGTTTCATGCCTATTTTCATTACTTTAGGGGGGGTTACACTAATCAGAAACCAACATTAATCTGGTTGGTGGATTGGTAAAACCAATGACTAATAACCAACAAAACTATAGGGAAAACAATGGTTGATTACGGTTAAGTGAGTGTTAACCAATGGTTAATTAATGGTTGACAATAGGGGATAGTAACTAACAGTAGTGGTTAAACAACTACTGGTTGGTGGTTTTTAGGATGGCTAATGATACTTAGTTGATAGGGGTTGATTAATAAAAAGGAATAAGAGGGAATGATAAGCAACAATATTGGCTAAATAACTACTGGTTGGTGGTTTGGTTGACTGATATTTATTTCAGAGGGCTTGAATCCACCCACCACTAATGTTACTCCTACTTACCTCGTGGTAAGTGATGAATTGCTTGTTCATGCTGAGTGGCAATGGTTCATGATCAATAACAATCATCAGTGCTCACTTGAAAGTGGCTAAGTCATGGTGAAAGAGGATATGTGATGATTCATAGTGGTTCATGATGATCAACATGTGTTCATTGACGAATCAGTGGGAAATGGTGAGCATGACTCGTATTGATACTGGTTGAGAATGGTTACTGAAGATAAGTACTGTTTATGGTTGATTCATTTCTTTGTCGACTGCTGTTGATGATGAACCGCAAGCAAGATGGTGAATGGCTTTGCCAAAATAACCACAAACTGGGTGTGTCAGCGAATGCCCAAGAATGTTTACCACCGAGTTGATAAACGACAAAGCCCAAGAATCAATGTACAGCATTTCTATGCTTTTCTCTAAGCATGGGGTTAACATCCCAAAAATGATTGGCTCCCCCTTGTCAGGAGAATCCGAATCGTTTGGGATACCCCCCTTGTTACAACTCCAAGTCATTCAGAGGCGCGCCATAGCAGTGGGGGTCAGCGATTGCTAAGAGGCTGACGTTGTCGTCGCATCCAAGTTCCAGCCCAAAAGAGCCGTCAAAGTTGTCCACCATATTAGCTGGTTTCTCCAAATAAGGAACCCACAACAATGGTTGCTTTAGTACTAGGCATATTAGGCATGTTTATTTTTCTGCATGATTTGGGTTCCCTTATGACTTGAGAAACACTCAAATGTCAGGTTTGATCGTGCTCGGGGCGGTGAATTTTCCCTGGTAGCCTACGAGCTTGTTTGTCAGGACTTGGCTCATCATTGGCCAGGTCTCCATGAGAGGGCTAGGTCTCTAGGCCACTGCAATGACTGCAGTGCAGTCTCCTGGACATTCTCCTAGCCGAGGGTCCCAAGCTCGGGATCACCTGAAATTCGATTCCCTGATTCGTTGTTGTGTGGCGCAACAGCAGCTAGGCATAGCTAGGCCATTATCAATCTTGTTCTTCAAGGCATCCTTGTTCAAGCATCCCTGTCCAGCATGACTTTCGGCATTATTCATGGGCATCATGAATGATTATCATCATCAGGACTTCCCACTTACAAGGAGCCGCAGAACGTTTTCCACGCATGTGAAAACATGTTTTTGGATGCATTTTCTGGTTTTTGTGAAGGTGCACCGCAATTTGTCGATTTCTGTGAGTAATCTCCAATGAGCACTGGTTGGGCCACTGGTTCTATCATTCATTGTTTGACTTCATTCTGAGTTTGACCATTATCGTTGCTTCTCCCAACTACTAGCCACTAACAGTCTCTAACCATCAATCTCAATAAACCATTAACAAAATCTAAGCATCAATTTTGATCAACCAACAAAACAATCATCCAACTAACCATATCTTGATCAAGCAACAAAACATCCAACCAACCACCACTAACCTCATATATCCTAAAAATTCACCATCCATAGCACCTTGGGCTTCCAGGTCGTCCTGGGTCTCAACCGCCTCCGCCAGGAAGGCCCAGCGCCGTGCCCAGCAGTTGGAAGAGGAAGCCACCGAGGCCAAGAGCCACGAGCGGCGCCAGGCCCGGCACGCGGCGGCCACGCAGGAGTGGGCAGCGGCGCGGGGCGAGTGCCTTGGAGATACGCTGGGCAGGGCAGGTGGGCTACCGGGGGATGGCAGGGCTGGGGTGGATCCTGTGGCAGGGCTGAGGATGGCTGATGGGCTGATGGCTGAGAAATGCTTGGAATGGCTGGTGGTTAGGAAGGCCAGCCAGTTGGAGCTACCAGGCGGGTTCGTTCAAGCAATTGCGAGTTTGGTGCACGAAGTTGATGGTTTTGGTTGACCTCATGCTGCATGGCGGTGTTGTGGTCGATGATGATTCATGACAATTATGAATTTGCGAATGTCAATGATTGTTATCATACAAGGATGATGATAGTTGGTTGCTGATGCTTATTGTTGTTCAGTGCTAGGTCCCGTTGGCTAGCACATTATTATTTACTTGGTCCTGGTATTAAGCTCTGCTAGCAATTAACCGTGGTTAGACAGAATTAGACATGCATTTTATCCTTCATCATGTTCTCCGCTAATTTAAAATGGTATGATGCAACCAGCCGGGGTCGGAGTTAAGTTGACAACATTTATTTGATTGAAATCGGAGCTAGTTGTAGATATGACAATTCTTGCGCAGATGGTGGAATCCTCTAGCCAGCAACGAATGATTGTGCAGGTGGTGCGGCCATACGCTTGACAGGGCCAGTGGCGATGTCAATTCGATCAGTGTATTGTAGCTAATATTCAAGTAACTGTGGGATGGTGGCGAGTGTTGAGATGAACAAGACTGAACAAGCATATCCACTGCACATTCGCGCAATCCTTCGCGTCAAAGGATTGCCGCGGTTATCCAATTCAGGCTTTGTTGGACTGGCACTTCTGGGTGCAGGTTACAAGAGAGACATCCCATTACCAGTTGCCGGCCATTGCCCGCCGCCATGTTCGAAAGCTGAGGCAAATTGCCCAAGAGCAGGCGCAGATTGCGCACCAGCACGCAGCACAAATTGCCGAAGTGCATGCGAAGTTGGCAGTGCAGCAGCAGCTTGAGTCGATGAAGGCTGACCTGGGGTCCTGTTGGCTCAAGTCCAAGTGGAGTCACAACGACATAGGTCAGTGATCATCACGCGTTTGTTGTGAAGAGATGGAGAGATAGAGAGATCAACGGAAATGGTGTGATTTGAGATTTTCGAGTACTACAATATGACATGCCACTCGGCCACATATGGCTTTTTTGGCAAGTGTTTTTTTAGGCACGAATTCTGGCAATTGAAAAAGTATAATATGTAAGTTTTGTTACCATTGCTGTGCTGGCAGCGCAAGGATGCTTATAGTAGATGCATGGTTGCGTAGGGTTCAATATTGTCCATGGATCGGGGTTCCATCCTGTTGATGAAGGATTTCCCGAACCAGATTTGCATCAGGTTTTCCCTTGTCCCTGCGGATGGTTTACTTGTGAGATGCCGAACGTTGTGAATTTCGGAAATTCGAAATCAACGAGCTGCCCATCTCCTCACGTTGAAAGAGGTAAGTGGAGATGTGTTTTGAGACCAGAACTTGCAAGGCTTGGTGCCAACCATCCACGGCATCATGCAAACTAATGATGGTCTAAGTTTGGATAACCATCCTGGATAACCATCCACTTGGATAACCATCCAAGAAAGTTTTTCCCATTACATGGGTTTTTCTTGATGGATATGAATGGAGGCCTAAGCATCAGCAACTATATAGGTTGTAAGCATCCTTAATCATCGATGTCCAGTACTCACCATCAATGTCCATGATAGACCAATGGTGAACCAGCGCCAAGGAATCAGATTTTCTATATCAGTACTAGGCAACCATGAAGTCAAAAGCACGTGCCTTGTGCTGCATGGTCATCAATGCATGTCATTTTATCCCAGTGCAATCGTAAAGATCAGAATAAAAACCGTGGGAGATTGTAGTCACAATGATGCTGGCTGGTGGTTCGAATTTGAAACTAATTTTCTTTCCTCATGATTGGTTGGTTGACTTGCACATATTCTTCATGACGGGGGGTTCAACCTCCAACCAGTTGATGATCGCTATTAGCTATCATACCCATTATAATTTGCCAAATCTTTAGCCATTATGAGCCATGAACCCATCAATGACCGTTTGATCAACCATCATTTACCACTAATCATTCACCACTAAGTACTTACCATTGATTTCTAACCACTAGATTTTCTATTCACCACTATGTTTTTTATTCACCACTATTAACAGTTATTAACCGTCATTAACCAGCTAAGCATGGCTAAGTAGGGCCGGTCAACCACCAAGCAGATCATGCTGAGCATCGCCGATGAGGCCTTGGGCGCAGGGCCCGTGGCATGGGCTGCGCCTCCCTTCATGGAGGCCTTGAAGGACGTTGCTTGGACCGCAGTGAAGTTTGGGGAGAAGTTGGTCATCAAATGTTTACTGATCAATAAGAGCTATAGGTGATACGATCGCATGATTCATTAAAGGAGATAATAGGGGATAATAAACAACAATGGTTAATCAAATTTTACTGATCGATGAGAGCTATGGGTCAATATTAACCAGCCAATAATAGGGATAATGACCAAGAAAACTATAGGGAAAACAATGGTTTTACTGATTGATAATTGTTAAATATCAATAAACTTAATCAAACAAAAATTGTTGATTGACAAAAGGGGAGAATAGGGGATTAAAAAACAAGAGTGGTTGAAAAACTGGTTAGTGGATAATGATAGGAGATAAGAACCAACAATAAGAGGGGATATACCAGCTATTAATCCACCAATCAGAGGGGACAATAACCACCAATGATAAGGAAAGCAATGGTGAATGGTAGGGGAACCAGGGGTACAGGGTTTTGACCTAGTGCCAAATTGGTAATCAGTTATATTGATTAATAAGAGTCATCCATTTTCGATGACTAATCGGTAATCAGGTTTAACTATGATTCTTTTTACTGATCAATGAGAGTTATCCAAATTCTATGGCTAATTGGGAATCAGGTTTAATTACGATTTAAGAATTACTGATCAATAAGATTTATCCACTGTCTATGACTAATTGGTAGTGAGGTCCAAGTAACTATGATTTAAATGCTTCATAGATTATCCCCAGCGATAATGATATTGATTAAGGCTTAAATACTGGTAATTTGCTGATTAAGGCTAATTTGATGGTTGATTATATTGGTGCAGAAGAGTTATCCTAGTAAAAAATCCTTTTCATTGTCGTTCTAATTAATGGTTAGCTTGCGTATGCTAAGGTTAAGTGTCGGTAGATGATTGGTGAATGGGTGGTTAAATTCATGAACGGCAGTTTCATTGATGAATATTATTGAATATTATTGATTGATATTATTGGTTCATGATGGTGTGCCTGAAGGCTACGGCTACACGAAGAATGAGGAGACCAACTTGAGGATGCTTGAAACATCGGTGGACAGCACCAAGTGGATGATCACTTTCGGGGGGTCGACGTTGAAAGATCTGGTTCTTGTTCAGCAAGATGATTGATGGATGGTTAGATAAGGGGTTAATCGTTAAGGCTGTTTTCTTACAAGTGGATCAAATTTTATTGCAAGTAGCTCTTGACATGAGGCCTTTGCCCAGGAGGCTCAAACTGGCTGGTGTGATTATTTCAGGAAGTTGCAAGCAAATCAACTTATATATTCAAGACGTAGACGCATGAGTTTCAAACATGAAATACTCCACTGGATTTCGGACCATTGTTCTGTAATTTTGGTGGGTTGTACTTCCACAATCCCATCCACGCGACATCGGAGCCATGAATTGAATGCTCATGAGCTCGGATCTGCGAAGGAAGCATCTTGGTACTTTTCAGTTACTACATATACACATACATGTGTGAATGCGTTCCAGCTCAGAGAAACACAAGATTGATCTTCGAATTTGAAGTTGTTCTAGACAAGAACTGATGTCATCAACCATAGTGACTTAGGTACTTGAAATCGTTGGCTCAGCAGGGGTCAGCTGAAGCAGCGATATCCAGCAGATCTTCATTGTCAACATTTACCAGCCCAGCTCCGAATGCCTCCAAGAGTAGCATCCCAGTCCCCCCATCAGAAGTCTGCCGCAACGTCATATGTTTTGGGTGGAGAGAAATTCAGAGATTTCAGAACTCAAAACTAGCTGCAGATGCTGAAGGTGCCAAGGCAAAACCGCCACGAAAACGACCGAACTACAACAATGCCTTTCGCAGACTCAACCGCAGAATAGTTCACAGGAACTCGTACCTTGTCAGGTCTACATGACACTCACTTACAGTTTTGGTTTCATTGATAAGCACATCAATGACATGGCTGTCAAGCAAGTAAACACACACACACAGAGTTCCAACACACACACACACACCTAGGTACAAGATCAACGGGCCGCTCACAGCGGGGGGTGGAGAAACTCATGCAATTGCATCCCTGCCATTGCTCTCGTGGAAGTTGCTTTAGTCAATTCATTGGAGACAAGGAGGATCTATTACATCTACTCACGTGCTTTTGGAATTTTTCCAAGACTCAGCAAGATGCATTGGACAAAGCCTCAGAATTTTTTGGTTGGCTTGCCATTGATTGAACACTCAGTGGGTATCTTTTCGATGATGATGATTTTGTCAGCCCAACTAAGTTGAATGATCTCATGGGCAATCAACGCTATCGGGAGTCCATCTGGCAGATACTGGGTCAAGAATGCAGCACTGATTGCACAGCTGCACTTCTTGCAGTTGGCAAAGCTCGCTTGCGAAAAGCGAAGACCGGTTTTCTAGACCACCGCTTCGCAATATTTGGGGCAGATCCTTGGAGCATGCATTCCATTTATGTCATTGTAGCAGTTGACCTTGTAGCTGTCGCATCCCACATGGATGCTAATTACACAAGAAGCAACGAGTTCAGATTGAGGGTGGGAGTCGACCTCCACATGCCTATCAGAAGATCGATGCGTTCTTGCTTCAGAAGTATTTAGATGCTGCAGGGATGTTGCCGACTGAGTTTCATGGCTGGAAATCATGCATCGTTGTTTCATGACATTGATTGACCATATTGTTATCTTCGTGAGAAGTGCTGCTTCCTGTCACCATTGGATCGTAGCTACCCCTGCTTAACTACCAATGAGGTTCAAGCGCGCAGCTCGGGACAGGAAGAATGGGCCTCTCTGCATTCAGATTCAATGCCATGGTCGTAGGCCAATGACTGCAGAAGACAGTGACTGGACAGAAACAAACAAAATATAACTTGTAGAAGGGGGGTTGTTGGTTGCAATCCAGAAAGGGTATACGGTATGATACTTTGGACTCTTTTCTCAGCCCCGGTGGTATCAGGTGACTCTGATCAATCTGCAAAAGATGGCGATGATACATTGGCATTGCCACATGAACGGATAGAGGATGACGAAGAGCTCAAACTGCATTGCATGGGCAACAAGTATTTGTTTACAAAGTCCCATGGCAAAACCAAGCGTTTGAAATTACCTAGACAGTCAATATCTAGATTTGATATGTCACATTTGAAGTTTACAATGTTTGAGATTTGGGAGGCATGTTTGTTGTCAGTCAAGCCAAGGTATTTGGAGAAGATTGAGAACCTCCCACGCCGCTTTTTACCTCCCCAGTCCATCAAGATGCTTTGGGTTGAGTTCGAGAAAAAATGTTCGTGGCTTGGTGGGTAATCAATGAATGCCATCATGTTCATGTTCTGATTGCTGGCATATTTGTAAGTCAGTCATCATCCACATGGTCCCTCCATGCCCCCCACCTTTCGAGGTATGAACACTTTTGGAAACGCTTCAAAGAAAGGTGGGCCAACATCTTGGGTTTTTTATCACCCAGTTCTCACGGCAAGTGCAATATATGCGTCAAGCACAAGAAGCAGTACGAGAAAGCAAGAGATTCTTAGCCAAACAAGCTTATTGAGGTGATAGTTTACTTCATTTCTATTAGCGAAAGTTTGAGCATGCTTAAGCATTAGCACATGGGGCCTTACTGCTCGATCTCAAGGACGCACAGGAAAAGTACGAAATCCTTACTGCCTACCGTCTCCACCTGGACATTGTGCGTGCAGACCGGCGACTGGAGGAGAAACTGCAGGTTGGGGGATCATGTATTTGGCTCACATGTTTGTAAGGCATATTCTTGAACATGTTTGTGTTTGTGTTCAAAAGGGCGGTATCTTTGATCGACGTTGCGCATCTTCTGGTCAGAATGATGCTTTTCCTCAGCGAGATGGCGCAGCCATACTGATGATACACTGGGAACCTGGTGAAAATTTGGGCTGCGTTATTTTTTTGAGCGATATGCTTCCAAAACAATCAGAAACATTGCACTACAGCAAAGCAGAGAGATGTACATGCTCCCATTACCTATGACAAGATTGATAACCAGTCAAGAGTTGAACAAACATAATTTCTCACAGCATGTTGTAAGCGCCAAGGATGGTATGGATCAGAGCAAATGGTCTATACCAAGAGAGCGGTCAGATCGTATGAGCAAGGCTTTCCAGGTCTTTGACAGACCAAGGGCCAAAGTTCATTCAGTGTGGGTGCATTATCATGAACTCATGTTTTTTGTTTGCGACCCAAGAACCTCCGCTGACAGCAATCTTGTGATTGAGTGCGCCTCTCGTGCTTTGGAACGAGTGTGGGACAAATGTCGCACCACCAACCGCCAGTTCCCACAAGAACTGGTGGTGTGGTGCGATAACACGGTGAGGGAATCAAAAAACATGCAGATGCTACAGTTCATGTCATGGTTGATCCTCAAAATGAGGTTCAAATTTACTTCATTGCAAATGTCATTGGTGGGTCACACCCACAATTGTTTGGACCAAGTTTTCGGACAGCTGACGACAGCATTCCGCTATATTTCACAGCTTTCCGACTGCGATGACATTTGCTCGACGCTTGACTGGTCCTGGTCATGACTAGTCTTGTCATGTAATGTGCGCATGTGCATTGCTACGCCAGACCTAGTAATTTTGCCCTTATATGATTCACAATTTTGATAGGCATGACCTGGCATGACTCAGACATGATGCCCCAGGAAGATCAAGGACTGCTTGGAAAAGATCCGGATCCATCGATGGATAGGACCGAACTGCTCTGTCCATTGCGAGTACGTGAAGAGCGTCCGTGACTGGAAAACATGGTCATCGACTAAGATCAAACTCATTGAATGCAATATGCAGATTCTGATAATTTCACTAATCATCATTCAAAATCTTGAAATGTCACCAATTGACAAATGGTTCTCGCACTGAAGGTTGTCTGGTCTTGGTGTGGATTTTTCCGGTGGACTACGTGACAACACAGAATCTTCAGTGAGTTCATTCATGTTCCTGAGAAGAGTAGGCCAGGTTCTTAACCATGAGACAGAAAAACACAATTTCACACTTGTGCTGTTGAAAACATGATTTCATGATACTTCATGACCGTCCGCCTGCAGACTTGCCAAGCAACCTGGCAGTGGTTGCTACAGGGCCGGGAGCCCTCCGTGAACCGGAGCATCCACATGACGTGGTTTGCATGGTTAAGCACCATGCCTCAGACGATCACCTTGCCCAGCACATCATGCTTGCAGTTCCTTTTTGTCGGCTGAGCAGATTGTCGGATTTGCCAACGGTGTTGAAACCATTCAAGACCATTACCAGGGATCGAAAAAAAAATTGGGTAGAATTGGCCCACTTTGTGTTACGTCAAAGATGTAACTTGGATGTGGCCCGCACCGCTAGGTTTCTACTCCAATTGGTGAATGAACCAGATCCATCAGTCATGGTTCCTTTGCCATGGCTTGCTTCCCCACAGGTTCCGGCGAATGACCCGCCACAGCTGCCCAATGCATTGGGGAGGTTGGCACCTGTCATAAAGTTCAAGGCAACAATTCGAAGATAACCTGCTCCGATGAGGACACATGTTTCCCAGTGATCAACGATCTTTAAGCCAAGTTACTGACAAAGTATCGGGGAAAACGATGGAAAAAATGATTTTTGCTGCTCGGATTGCCATTGCTTGGCAACCTCATTTGAAGAGTAGATTGCTTTGTGATTCTTTGTGAACATGCCATGGTGAAAAGTTCTCACCGTGCCAGTTTCAATGTCCTGTTAGAGCTTTTGGTTCAAATTAGGATGGCTTCCAAAATGGAAGTGCCAAGTGTTGTAGAGTGGTTTTTAGCCAACCAATGTAGTCAGATTGACCATCACCCGAACACACCATTCTTGAACGCTTCAACAGTGATGCGACGTGAGCGATATTTCCAACTCTACCCAGAGCTGCGAGAGTATTTTGAAAGACAACAGATTGAGGCCAGGCAACCAGCAAACAAACCATCATGTTTATGTTGATTTTGTGGCAGGACGAAATCACTGACGGGAACGAAGCGAAGGACATTAAGACTTCGGTATTGGAGGCAAATTTGAGGGAGTACACTTTTGATATGTATTGATAGTCAGTCAGTCAGTTAGTCATATTACCACATCCTTGTGCCAAGTAAATCTCTACTTTTGTGTTGCAGGCGCCATCTTCATCACATCAATCCACAGATGCAGCAGTGGAGGCCTGGTGTTCTGATTTGATCTGATTTGTTTTTCTCCAAAAATCATTTTCCAACAAAGGTTTTGAAAGAGGTTTCAAGGTAAAAACTGGAAGCAATGTTGCAATGAATGCCATTGCGTGCCCGCAGTGCCGTGGCTCCAGGCTCAGCAGCCTTCACAAGTGGATCTTGCGGGAGACAGGCCCAGGTCAAGGTCACCGCTGAGGAGTGGAGTGGCCGAAGCCACAAGTTCATAGTTGAGAGGAACCAAAAGGATATTCCTGCCTTATTTTAATTAAGGCACAGCAGATGTTGAATCCCTTCTGCTTGCTGTACTCTAATTCATTTCAGGTTCGAAGATTGAACGTACCAGGATGAATGAAAATGGAGTTGCATTGCGTGTGAGGTTCAGTTTTAGAAGTTAGATGTTACGTCATTGGAATGTCATCGCACAGGGTCGAGTTGGTTTCTTGTGCGCAAATTTGACTCAGACATCAGAGAAGACATCCTGCAAAAAACAGCTCCAAATTACAAAAACATAATAGTCATCATACTATTTGTACATATCCAGGCATCAAGTAATTCAATGCAATCACTTCGTCGTCCTTTTCTTCATTTCATACGCAGCGGCGCAGCGTCAGCAGCTGATGGTATAATGGTGAAAGGTATCAAGTCTACCTGTCTTTAGTTGCCAGATATTTTGCCAGATGTACATCCATTCAGATTTGCTGATTGATGTTGATTGATGAGCAATGTTCAACATTTGGCTCCACTTTCTTTTTGGAGCCAGGTCGCGCATTCCTTTGCGAGACGCTGTCGCCGTGCTGGCAGCTACATCCAGGCTGGCGTCACGATTCCAAACTGTTTGGGGCTACATAACCTTTGACAGGCAAACCTCCAAAAAAGTCATCAAGGTGAAGAAGACTATTACGAAGAAGTGTGTTGCTCAGCAAGTCTCAGTAGCAAAAAAAAAACAACGGAACCTCCTCACAGCAGCATCCCAAGGCAGTTCTATCCCAAGACAACTATCAGCAAGGCTGGTGCCACCAGCCCAGCTGGGCCAAGGGCCATCGCAGCAGTGCCATGTTGGGCATTTGAGTTTTTGATGCTTCTTGGAAACCAGTTGGGGCATGACTTCGTTACCCAAACACTGAAGAGGGTTTCCTGGAGTCTCACAACTTGCTTCAGCGGCATTGGATGCGCAGAACTGGTCAGGGACCCAATTTTCCGATTGCATTTTGAATCATTTTGAATGGCTTAAATTTGCATTGACCAAAGAATGGCATATTGAATTGAAAACAAAACCTCAACCCCCCAGGCAGCTGAAAGCATCCAGTCAGCAGCCAAGAAGTGGTTGAGAAAACATCGTTGCTCAGACCGAACTCTGATTCGCACTGCTTGGTCATGTGAGTGTGACAAACACTGCCAGCAGATCCTAAAGACCACCTATCCAAAGAAGTGCAACTTCGTTGATGTTGTGGAGTTGGCGGACTCAACAGACAGAATGGCCTATTGCAGCACACATGGCCGCCGGTGTACTTTCAAGACTCATGTTGGTTTCCTGTTTGCAAGTATGCTCACTTCACATGTTGTGCAGTGATACTTCAATACTTTTCCAAGTTTCCACTTGTCTCATTGTCAAACTACAGCATGATATTTGTTTACAGTCATGGAGTCAGCCGCAGGTGATAGCACCAACGTGAATGTCTCGGGTGGGGACGCCAAATGATTTGATACCCAATGATGCATAGTTGATGGATGTTGATTGTTGATTTTGCAGTGTCAGATTCCAATCAAGTTTTTTTGGCATGCAAGGCACAACCTGCCAACCATTTTCTATGATGGGATGTCGTCGTCAGACCTCAGACAGCAAGTTCAGTGTACACGAGAAATGGTATCAGTTGGAGAATCAGGAAGAGGTTGAAGTATGCATCCTAGAAAATGTCCCAGAGTACGAAATGCAGATCGTAAAGAAACGTTTCAAAGAACCAAAATACAGGATGCAGTATTGCAAAATAGATCCAAGAATATTTGGAGAGGCGATTGCACGTGCCAGATTGCACGTGATCATTTACCGAACAGACAAGTTTCAATGGCGTGCAAACCTTTCACTGACCGCTTTCCTGGAGCTACTTGTGATGCGACCAGTGATGCCGGCAAGTCGATACTTTTGGATGAAGCTACCGAAGAAGCAATTGTCAGAGTCACAGGCATCGGGTTCATCGTTAGCATAGAGGTGATACATGATGTCACATGTTTCAACCATGTTCAGTCTAAAGCAGATGGGTTCGGATATGTTGTGGTTGCATTGCTGTTCAGGCGAAGAACTTGGAGGGGTACAAGAAATTGTACCCTCACATTGCGGTTCCGGACTTGAACCAATTGGCCAGGACCCGTCGAGGACGTGGGGAAACAAGAGACGGATCATTACCAACCTTGACAACAAATACCAGATTGTTCTCAATCGACACCTGGATGAACTAGCTGGCTGACAAACGGAAAACAGGTTTATTGGCATGATATTGAAATAATTATATATATAAAATATATATAGCATTGAACTGAGCTGTGTTGCAACGTTCATGTCTCACTACATTCATTACATCTTATTGCTTTGATCCTTGGCCTTACTTTTCCAAGCGTCCGTCAAGTCCCTGCTCCCAAAACGACCTTCCAGCAAGGAACTGCAACGCTACATGGATCCAGTTGAGGCACTTGTTTGTCAGGGAATTCCAGCGACAAGGGAATTGGCGCGCTCGGCTGGGTGCACCCAGCTGAAACTAGTTGGCATTCCCAGTGGTCAGCTCTACAAGATGGCAGGGAACGGAATGTCATTGAGATGTTGCGGGGCAGTTCAGCTTGCGGCTATGTTTTGCTTAGTTCCGAAGACACAATGATTTCCACGTAGAAGGCTGTACAGATTTCACCAATCTTCATGATTGACAATTCGATATTTCTGAGACTTAATTAATTCGATGTGCACAGGATCAATGAACTGCTTTGGTGAGTTTGAAAAATATCCAGGTATTTTGCGGTCCTAACACATTGGTGCCATCATTGATGAGTAAAGATGCCAGTTTGCAATTTTCCGAGTTGATCTTCAGCATGTCTGACAAGATTTGGCCCAGGTGTTGAGTCTTAGTTTTGCGAGGTCAGTAGCTTTCTGAGTCACACATGGTGGGGCCTGTGAAGCGAGAGAGGGGGGCAGAGAGAGGTGGCAACAGCTCTAGGGGAAGTAAGTCTTCCAAGAAGCAGGGCCCTTGGGTGGAGTACATTCTTGACGCGGCCCAGCTGGGAACTTACCAGAGCAATCACACTCATTTCTTGCAGTCGTTTAGCGCAGAATACTTTTTCGTCAACCTAAGAGACGTACTGTGTTGATGCTGATGATTGCTGATGATTTCTGACCTTGGGGGGATGCATGTTGGTATAGCATAATATTGACTGATGATGGTTCTAGAATGTCGTCCTAAACATTGAAGTAACATCGCCTGCTCCAACCCAGGTCATTCGATCCTGACAAGGAACAGCACCCTGCAGCCTGGGTGGCAGCAGAGTTGCAAGACAATGTGATACCAGCTTTCCAGTGCTGGTTTCAGAATGTTGCTGGAGATCTTCCCTTGCTTCCTGAAGATGTTCGCTTTCCGGTTCAGTCCTCATTATCACAATTGTGTTGTTAAATGTTGCTGGCACAAGATCTCTTGCTTTTTCAGGTTTGTGAATGTTTGCTAAAATGATTGCGGATCTCGTTGTTGTATCCATTCCAGGTGGGATCACAGAAAGTCCCGTTCTCGGTTCCATTGGCTTGCTTTGCTCTTCAGAAGCCAGTAGATGGATGGCCATGTTTGGCTGACTGGTTGAACACTTTGAGGGACATTGCAACTTCCGGTTTTGAAAGTCACAGGGAGGCTACAGAGGTCCGTCCGTTGCAGGATGACTTGCTAGGCAAACGCATGTCACCACTTTGCATCACTCCAACAAAGGGATGGGGCCGTCTTTCTTGTGTGTGGTTCTGTGTGCTCTACACCTTCAAGAAGTCCAGTGACTTGAAGGAGATGGAATCTGATTTCAAGAGGCGGGGTCGGGGCATTGATTGGTTGACAAGAGCAATCATTTTTTCTGCTGCCTTGGCAATGGTATTCAGTTTGATATTTTAAGTCGCAATTCTTTTATTTTGTGGATTGCCTACTCCTCAAAGTGTTGCTGCGTGCAGGCCCAAAGGTCAAGGAAAACATTTCAAATTGCAGACCAAACATTTGGGAATATTTTGGAATGAAATGTCATTTCAGAGGAAGTTTCAATTGGTTATTTTTTGTGGGGTTGGAATGCCATTTTGATAAAAACCTCTTCCTTTGCAAAGTCAAAATTTGAGATATCAAAAGGTGAGGTTTTGGGTCAAAACCTCACCCTTTGCAATTTAAAATCATTATTAAGGCTTTGGGTTCGAAAACTCCTCCAGTTGAGCTATTTTCCAGCCAAAGTGCCCTTTACTAAATCACAATTACAAAGGATGAGGTTTTGACCCAAACCGTCGTCCTTTTGAAACCCAAAACTTCAGGGTTGAAAGGATGAGGTTTTTATAGTTGGAGCCCATGGTTGAAGCATCAGTTCCAAACCAGTTTTCCAAATTTCCACCCAGAATATGCCAGGAATTGTCGGGATCTTCCAGGGTTCAAAAGGAAGAGGTTTTCACCGAAAACCTCGTCCTTTGACAAATCCGAAAACCTCGTCCTTTGGAAAACCCGAAAACCTCGTCCTTTGGAAAACCCGAAAACCTCGTCCTTTGGAAAACCCGAAAACCTCGTCCTTTGGAAAACCCGAAAACCTCGTCCTTTGGAAAACCCGAAAACCTCGTCCTTTGGAAAACCCGAAAACCTCGTCCTTTGGAAAACCCGAAAACCTCGTCCTTTGGGTTGAGGCAGCCAAATTCCCAGACATACTATCTCTGGGAACTCGGCTGGGAGGCTATGACACTGAAATTTCCAGACATACTATCTCTGGGAACTCGGCTGGTAGGCCAGGACACTGAAATTTCCAGACATACTATCTCTGGGAACTCGGCTGGTACACTATGACACTGAAATTTCCAGACATACTATCTCTGGGAACTCGGCTGGGAGGCTATGACACTGAAATTTCCAGACATACTATCTCTGGGAACTCGGCTGGTAGGCCAGGACACTGAAATTTCCAGACATACTATCTCTGGGAACTCGGCTGGTACACTATGACACTGAAATTTCCAGACATACTATCTCTGGGAATTCGGCTGGTAGGCTATGACACTGAAATTTCCAGACATACTATCTCTGGGAACTCAGCTGGTAGGCTAAGACACTGAAATTTCCAGACATACTATCTCTGGGAACTCGGCTGGTAGGCTATGACACTGAAATTCCCAGACATACTATCTCTGGAAAAGCTGATTATGCAGTCAAAAGTTTGCCAACCAAGAAGGTAATTCATTATGTACTATGTTGGGGAAGTCGGGGAGGAACATCGGAATACTCTAGGTAGGTAAGACCTATGTGTTTCCTTGTTGCCCTCAAGAACGTGAATATGTTGTCACCCTACAGGTCCGTACCATCATGATGATCATCATCATCATCATCATCACCCATCATCATCATCATCATCATCATCATCATCACCATCATCATCATCATCATCTCCATCATCTCCATCATTGCTTATCGGGGTGCTGTCGGTTGAATTGAATTTCATTTATTTATCGTTCTCCTGATCAGTAACAAACAAATTATGAGAACCTATCTGTGTAATGTGTCAGCAGCGCATAATTTGTACGTTCACATTTCATTCACTAATAGTTTTTTGTTGATTTCGTGATTAAAATAATGGGAATACCTACCAACAACTTGACCATCCTCAACGTGCCATGCTTGTACTTGTGACCTGCAGGTTCGTACAGACAGTATTGCACATTTCCGCGGTGTACTTGCACTTGGACAGGCTAGAGCACTTCCACTTCAGGAGGTTTCAGCTGAACCAGCAACTGTCGGAACGACAACGTAAGAATCTTCTCCGAACCATCCAGATGTTCAACCAGAGGGCAGAATCCATTTTGAAGGACCTGTGTTTTTAAATCCCTATGTTTATGTGCAAAACCGAACCGCCTCGACTGTGTTTCAACATAGCATTGAGTGTTGCGACAATGTCAGGAGAGATCAGACCTGCGAGGGTCAGCTGGCTACAAGACAGCATTCCTCCAAGCTGTTGAGGAATACAATTCCTTCGGGCTGGCAGATGATAACGTTCGTTATCAAATTGATGCTGCCTCTGCTGAGCAACTCTATTTGTTGAAAGTGTTTGGCTCAGGAATCAACTACAGTTGCAATCATTGCATCTTCTTTACTGTTGAGTTCAGATCCATTAGCTGAAATCATCATCCTGCATTTTGTCTACTAAGTTACTAAGATGGTAAATACATTCTTTGGCTTCAGGCCGGACTTTGCGATGAAGTGTGGAGAGCGTTGGAATGTCATTTCCATCGATATCGAATGGAAAATTCAGGCAGAGAAGTTATTGTTCCTTTGTTTTCCAATTCAAGGTTCGAGGCAATAGGTTCGGAATTGTAATTTGGTTCTCGTGTCATTTCAAACCATGTGCAACTGAACCCTGAAGCCTTCGGAAGAGACACTTTGCTTTGCAGTCGATGGCTACTAGAAGGTACCAAGCACGGGAGCTCTGATTTGTGGCACGACTTGCTCAAGATTACAGACGTCAAGCAGACATTCTTCTTGCGTCGTGTGCTGTTCTTGCACGGCATTGTGATGAACAGACGAACTTCAAAATCCCAGTCCGTTCGACTTGCCATTCCCCAGTTCCTTCAAGAAATCGATCTGTTCCCCTCTCAATTGTCCAGGTTCATCAATTAACAATCCATGAATCAAGACGTTGGATTCTTTAGTATGAATGATGTAGCGAACTGTGTTTAATTGAGCATTCGTTGCATTTAGGTGCTGTTTCATCATTTGGACTGCGGAGCAGATGCTTAACGCCACTTGTGACGAGCAGAACGGCGCAAGAATCTTCGAGGATTCTGCAGTTGACAAGGCAACTGAACGTGCTTTGGAGGGGTGAGCCCGGCATGTTTTCTGGGTCTTGAAGATCTGGTTTAGGGTCTAGACACGAACCAACCAACATTGACCAATCAATTTTCTTACAGTTGTAATTCTACAGCATGTCAGGGATTTCCACGACGACTTCAAGATGCACCTTGAGCAAGCTGATGCTTTGTTCCATCCGTCGCAAACACAGATGTGGAAGGAGTATGCCCCTAAGAAGGATACTGACGTTGAAGTCATTGATGAGGCAGACAAAGAAATCGAGGCAACAGACTCTGCTGTTTTGCAAGAGCAGTTCAGGAATGATTTGCTGAAATTGCAGAGAGATGTTGCGCAAATAGGTCGCATTGCTGAGCAAGAAGAAAGCAATTCACGTTCCATGAGAACCAGGAAAATCACTCACCTACGTGAACAGAATGCTTTGGGGGCCCGGGAAGTTCAGAAATACATGACCCGCCAATGCGTGCACATTCACCATGACAGCCCAGCATTTGAAGAAGAATTGGTCAAGGTGCCTGGGGGTGGGGTAGATTCCATAAACCATCACATGTTGTTTGCTGTTTGTTACGCATGAGTTGGTATGAGTTTTCAGTGTCAAGTCATTGTTTGTTATCTTGGTGCAGTTCCTTGCTGGCAACGAGACGGTGATCGTATGGTTGGACTGCATGAAGTATGGCACCATGACGGGGGCATTGTTGGATTCGTTGACCAGGGTGTTCAACAAGGTCATGCGCCACCATCCCGAAAACACTTGTGGTTTCATCATCGCGCCACATTTGGTCAGCGACCGCCATGCAAATGGAATGCGCGACGAGCTTCGGTTACTTGAAGCAATCTGAATGCGTAATTGTTTTGCTGGCATTCTCAAAGTTAAAGATGTTTGTATATTTCTGTCATTTGGGTTTGGGGCATGCTGCTGCTTCACTAAGTCGAATCGAAGAGAAACTGGACTCGAAGGGTCTATGGAGCACGTTGCTGTCGCTGAGATGTGAATTGCCTCCGAAAGTGAAGCGAGTTCCTGTGCAATTTCCGGCATTCATTGTTGCGTGCGATGGTTTGCAATGCTGGGGCTTCAAGACGTGCATGATGGTGCTCGACAGGAGCTATCTTGTTATCAATTATGTATTCAGTATTCATTTATTGTGCTTTTTGTTTTCCAGCTGTCAGTTCCCCATTCCAGCTTGATCTATTGATCCTGGCAGGGGCAATCGAGAATTGTTGCCATGGGCTTCGGAGCAGGCCTACAAAGTTCCCACTGATGGCAAGGATGGTTTGCCACGTGCAGCTGAAAATACCAGGCGCCTATCCTTGAATCATTTGTCATCATGTGAATTTGCTATGAGACAAATTTGCTAAGATGTTCAAATTTGTTTTTGTGCTAGGGCTAATGTTGTTCCCAGGTCCCTTTCAGATGCTCAAGAATCAGCGCAGTTGCTCACGGGGCTGGACTTGCCGTATTCCTGTCTCTCTTCGCTCTTGCAGGGTGCAGAGGTCAAAGGTCATGTTGGGCTTGTCAACTTGAGCCCTTATGATGGATGCATTGAGAGTGCTTGTGCTCGCTGGCACTTGCGGGGAGGGAATACCACCAAGATCCGTACCTTCAGCATCGGTTTTGATCTTGAAGCTATGGCCTTCTCAGAGAGAGTGTTGGGCACCACATTCATGCAGGACAGACGTTTTTTGAATCTAAGAATTGAATGGCAATGAAACCAAAAAGTGAGAATTGAACACAATTACATTAGTTCATTATTGTACTTATGAGGCTATATACTACACTATTATTGGGTTCCTACATATTTGGGTAATCATTCCGCTATACTGATCAAATCTGTCAACATCAAGACAAGCACGGGGTCAGAATGCAGGAATGGAAGCTAGGCAGGTCCTGCCTGCCGACCAATCTGGTCTATCAGCCGGAGCCGCCTCCACTTCCAGAGTCAGAGGGCAGGATCGACTTGAGTAAGTACCCCATGCGGTTGGTTAAGGTGCAGGTTGACCAATTGCAGAAAGGTTTCAAGAAGTACAAGTTTGAATTGCCCAACGCCACCAGACTCCAGTACCACAATCATCCGATTTTTGGACCAGAGTGGACCCGAGCAATTCAAGACTTCGATGGTAGGTTTCTTGTCTTGCAATTCTGATAAACATTTATCTAGTCATAGATCCACTTCTTTTCTGCAATCATTTTAAGTCAGCATCTCAAAGGATTGAATTTGAGAAACTAAGGTTTAGCCCTTCAGTGAAGCTTTCTCCAACTTCAACTTCCGTGGTTGCAGCTGCTCCACAGGATGCAGACGAGATGGGATCAGGAATGCTGTGGCCCAGTGAACCCACAGACCTGGACAGTATGTTGAATGTGTATGCTGTTGAGCACAAGTTTGCCGGAAGAGTGGCCGGAACAACATTGTATGTCACATCAGCGGATCGCAAAGACGGAGTTTCAACAGAGGTTCAACCAGGTCAAACAAAGAAACTCTGGTTGGTCGCTTGTCATGAGCTGATGTTGTGATGTTGTTGCTTCTCTTGACAAAGTATGTTGTTGCCATTTCAAATATTGGTTACCTACTATCAGTTTATTGTCATTATTGTTAATATTACTATTATTGTATGTTTATTGCTATTATTATTGTTATTAGTGTTATCTTGGTATTATTGTTTCTGTTTGTTATCATTGTTATTATCTTTACTTTTGAATTTTACTGTAATGGTTATTATTACTGTCATCATTTTTATTGTTATCTAAGTTATCTATATGATCAAATTATCATTGTTGCTGATTCTATGCTGCATTCACTATATGAATTACTGTGCCAATAACCAAAGACGCAAGCATACACACACAGAGATTGGGATATTGTACAATGGAACAGGGTTACCAGTCAATGATACCAAGGTGGGACATGTTGCAGCAGAGCTGACGACCACAGATTTCATGATTGCGCACGGAAAGTCCTCCTTTCTGAAACCAGAGAAGTTGGCGAAGCTCAAACGCGATGGTGCAGGCCAGATTAGTTCAGTCAGTTGATCAGCCACATGAGCTATGACCTGTTTATGCATCAGCGCTGACAATGTCTCCTACATATCTATACATATCTTGTTTCATGAACCTGTTTTAGCGGCTCAAAATCGTCTCAAATTGCTTTGAACGCTTTGTGTGTGTGATCTTTCTTAAGATGCCGACCGATCTCGCTGCCATGCTAGCTCGTCAAGGCATGAGAGAGGACCGCATTTGGGGATATGTTCTCGTTTTTTTGTGTGGAAATATTTTTCCATGGAACATGCAGGTTTGCGTGTCATAGATTGCTGATTTATGTCTATTCCATTACGGTACCGAACCACCTCTAAATTGGGATGGTATCCACCCGGAAGGACATGGAAGGAATGCTTGATCGGAGCCCTGACGCATGCATCACACCTTCACCAGCTTCCAGACCTGCATCTGTCTGGCCCTCATTGCCCTCAAGTTGTTTCACCATGTTTCTTCTTGCCGACGTTTCACATCTACAGTATGTTGACTTCATTCTCTCATAAGGCCCCTAGGGACAAGACCACAGACGACGTCAAGAAGGAAAGCAAAGACATGCCGCGGCTGAATGCTGCAGCTATGGACAAGGCAGCCAGTTCCAAAGGTGAGCAAGAGGAGGTTGATAAGCTCTTGAAGGAAGCAGCCAAGACAAGTCAAGCACTTTCGAAGGAGGACAGACTTGCCCATGGGGGGCAATTTATCTTTGCGTCAAGAATTTGCTATGACAAGGCGTTAGGTACCAGTACTTGTTTCAGAAGGTCTCTAGACTCTTGAGGTTGTGTCATAAAATTGCTCAGAAAATTGTTCGATGAAAACGTGCCCCAAAAATTGACAAAGCATTAAATACATTTTGCATTCTGAAGATGTTTCTCCTTTCAATTTATTCCAATGGTTCGCGGTGACCCAGTGGCAAAATATTGAAATTGAACATTGATAAACACATTGATGATGGAGAGAGATCAAACATTTGCATATTTTGATTTGGCCTTGATTGAACTTCATCACGCCGACAGGACAAAAAGGGCAAGAAACAAGAAACAGATCCAGACACGAAGATGCCCCAAGTCGCATCACATGCCAATGAGGAAATTCAGAAGAGCAAGGAAGCAAACACAGATCCGAAGCCCAAGAAGAAGAGGCCCCCAGTCGCAACACATGCAGAGGAAATTCAGAAGAGCACCAAGTCAGATGACCTAGTCAGTAAGTCGGTCAAAGGAGCAACAGATAGCAAAGATGCAAATCAAGAGGTTGAACCAGAGAAGACAGAAGATCAGCCAGCTCAAAAGCGTCGCCGTCGAGGGAAAGCTGCAAGCGAGCCTGCTGATGCTGCGACTGCCAAGGCAAAGCCTGCACCAATCTGCAAGCGACCAGCTGCATCCGCCAAGGAGGCTGTGAAGAAGATTGCTGAAGCCGAGGCTTCCAAATCTGACAAGAACAGCAGTCCTGCCAAGGACAAGTCTGAGAAGAAAGCTGCCAAGCAGAGTCCAGGAAAATCTGAAAAGAAGAGCCCTGTCAAGCCAGCAAAGGCTGCAGCAAAGAGATCTCCAAAGAAAAAAACTGAGCCGAAGAAAGCTGCAGCGAAGAAAGCTGCAGTGAAGAAAGCTGCAGCGAAGTCGAAAGGCCCAAAGGATCGTGCCACGGAGGTGCCAGAAGTGATTGCAGAGGGCATGTCTGATGAGAGCGTCGACATGGAGGAGTTGTTGGCAACGCCAACACCTGAGGAGGCTGAATCTGTTGAACCTGCTGGACCTGCCGAGGGAAGTGAGCCAGAACGTCCTTTGGCTTCCAAGGGACTCCACAAAGCGATGTGGGTGTTTCTGAGGGAGAAGAAGGAGGAACTGAAGTCGGAATTCCCAGGCAAGAGCAAGAAGGAGATCAGCAACCTTGCCCGAGAAGCGTCTAAACCTCAGCCACTAGATGAATATGTCAATGTATTACATTTTGTGCTTAATGACATGGCTTCAAGAATTCATTGAGTGACTTGCCATGGTGCCAAGCTGAAGGTGGAAGACGCATCCTATCCGCCTTCATGCAGCTGGCCAGCTCACATCAGTGGAGATCAGACGCCGTCGCATGCATGACTTGCTTCCTGCTCCCGCTAACTTTGCGGATGGAGATGATGTGCATGAGGATGATAATGAAGATGCATAGACATGCATACTCTGAGCCGTGCGTGGTTTGATGTTGCTGGCGCTGCTCCAGCGCGCCATGTTTTGTTTTGCAGATAGACCTCAGGGGAATGAGGTGCTCACACAAGTGGAAGAAAAGTTGAGTCAGTTCCATCGTGAATGCTCATTGTTTGAAAACATCCGGATTCAAAACATGCTTTTCTACATGGTTTGTGTGGCTACCCTTTGCTTCCAGCTCCAATGTCCTAGCATGCAGGTGATGCTTTGCAGAATGTTTGCGCAGTTGAGTGGAATTCAGACCAGGACATTGTTGTGCTTGAAGTGCTCGAAGAGGGGGCTAAACAAGGGAAAGACACAGAACCAACAACCATCAAAGAGTTGATGGAGGAATTTGAAGAGCAAGGTTTGGATTACACACTCAACAATCATGACTGCATCCGTCGCGAAATGGAAGCTGAGGGTGCGGAAGCAGCTGAGGGCGTCAAGACAGAAGATGCCAATGGCGCTGCTGCAGGTTATGCAGTCAGTCCCAAGAAGACCAAGGTCTATTTCCAGTACACCGCCGTGACTTCCAATCTGAAGCACAGCAATGCTGCTTCGTTGTTCCCTGTTGAGGTTTTTTGGCTTTGTACTTCATACCAAAACTTGGAAGTCATCCATTTTTTTGTTGTTGAGCTATGGGTGCCCTGCGTGCTATGTAATTTGCTACTTGAGGTCCTCCGAGCCTCTCGCACTATGAATATGATTTGGCGCGTGTCCGTGAACAAGGAAGACAACGACACTAACTCTAATACCCATACACTTTCTTGCAAGATGTTGACATTAAACATCATTGGACTGTTCGAGTGCAGTTGAAACATGATGCATCAAACAATCATTCTATTGCAATGATCGAAATTGACTATGCTGAGGAAATCACTCCTCGCAACTTTGTCATGCACACAAGTGGTATTTATTTTTTTGACTTTTGGAATTGAGTCATTGAATCATGCAGGCACAGATTGAAAAACACATTCATTTACAATTATTGCACACTGGAGGCAAACCAATCTATTTTCTCAAGGAGAGCTTCACTCTTGGAGAGAATGAATGTCTTCGTTTGATCTGAGAGCATTTTTTGGTTCGATATCGAAGTTGAAGGGTAAAGGCTTTAGAGCATTGCTGAATCATGAATCGACTTTTGCCGTTTTGAATATTCATACATTCCAGGTAGTTTGCTACAATGATAATGAAATCGAGTGGCGATGCCCAGCCTTATTTCCTCATTTTATCAATGCGTGGGCACGAAATTGCCTAAACGCTTGTGTGGGTTTGTCAATCTGTGACGCTCTGCTTGACGAACATAGTCATGAGCACTACTACCGGATAGCCAATTTGAATGGTTGATTCGTGGCAATACTGGTGTATTTAAGCAATCAAAACGTTTAAGTTTCAGAGATTTTCAATTGAGCGGCATTGAATTGACCTAGTGGGAGGGGGTTGTCCGTTGCCTAAGAAGGCCTTACACCTAAAGGACAGACCTGCTGACAAGGAAAAAGACCGACGAGTTGACTGACTGAACCTGCTGACGTCAAACCCCAAATGTAACAAAATAAGAGCCAGTTGCAATCAAATAGCCTTCGTTGCTAATCACTAGGCTCAATTGCGGTTCATAACGACCAATGATGGCTGATGAATGTTGGGATACAGTTCATGATGGATTTAGCAGAAGTTGCAGCTTTTTATTGTCAACGGATGAGAATTCTTGTTGGGTGCTTGGGAGTACCCATTCTTTATGCCAATTCACAGGTACATGGTCACCAGGGCAGTACCACCGGTGAAATTCTGTGGTCGAAGAACCCATCCAACTGGGACCGCCACCTGTCGAGGCCCGTGATGATGTACCGGACATGCCTGGAACTCAGCGCTGCACTGCAGCGCTGCATGGGATCATGACTGAGACTATCGGATGTAGATGACAGGCCCAGGCTCAGTACATGCAACCAGGGGCCGTTTGAGTGCACTACAGGGATACTACAGGGTTTTTGGCGTAGGTGCGTATAGCTGGCCACCGAGTCGTGCCCCCAAGAAGCTGTGAATAACAGGATCGGATAGGATGTGTGGTTTGCAACCATGGGTTCCAATGGCAAATCATGGCTGAAAGTAGAGATAAGCAGAGATGTACAGCTCTTCGCTGGGGTTGAACGGGTTGAATAAAGACGTACAGCTCCTAGTTGGGGATCAATAAAGAAAGTGAAGACCATGAAGACCATCACAATTCGCAAGGTCTTGTCGAGAGAATGTGACACTTCCCGGGCACATCAGGTGATGCGGTGGTTTGTACACGGCGTGGCTTCCCGTCGACATTTGGTGTAGATCATCCTGGGGTTGTCCTCATCGTTTCAAGGTGTATAACTTTGGCACTGAAGCCAATTCCGAATCCAACGACAGAATTACTTTAAACATCTTTAAGTATATGTCAAGTCACGACATAATCAGTCACCATCGCCATTAGATAGATTTTTTCTTCAGCCGACTTACAGCATTTATGGCGTTTCCGCACGGACTCATGTCTCCGCTGCTTGGCTGATTTGGCTGAAGAGATACAGTCCCATGGAGATCCAGCTGGGAGTTAACCATCCCCAAAGTTGCGTGAATAGCGGGTGATTGGCGATCACCAGCTTGTCATGAAAGACCTATGGTTTACCTCAAGATTTTGTTGCTGAACAGACCAAGGGTGGTACCATCAGGCCATAAGCGTCCAACAGGGGAACGGCCCCAATTCCAAGCAATGCTTACTCCGTACAGTGTTTTGGGATGAAACTTCAGACAGGCATTACGAACACCTTGGAATGATTAATTAGTTTCCGCACGGAGCCATGACCAAGTCATGGTTTCTTTTCCTCTGCGGTGCCGGATTCCTCAGAGTTTCGAGTGCAACTTGTGGCAATAGCGTGGTGGTTGCGGTGCTCGTGCGACCGCGCCACTGCTAGGGGTAGTGATGGGTGGCGGCAGGGTGGCGGCGCCGGTGTTAGTCTAAGTGGTAGGTAAGCCCTCGTTTATATTTTGAATATTGTCATAACACCTCAATATACAGTGGAGAAATGATTCGTGAAATCTCGCAGTTTCAACCAACCCTGGGACATCCTGGGATGCTTGCCAGGAGCCAAACCAGTAACAAGCAAATGCCAACCATGCAAGCTTCAAAATAATGAACACTCGTATGAGAAGGAAAGTGTGATAATATGCATGTTTGTGTATAGAGTTGTGTAAGGATAAATGTACACGTCCAGATTTGGAATAGTAGTGAATTTACAAACAAAAATCATGATTCCAGGGATGTTGAGGGTTGGTGATGGTGCTTGCATTTTTGATGCTGCTGCTGATCATGATGATGATCATGATGTCATAGAAGTAGAAAACACTCAGTGCATGTATTGCAAAAGCATTAAGCATGACCTAAATTGTAGCAGGCATCGGCCAATTCCAAAGAGACTGCTTCTGTGAACATCAGCAGCATCAGCCAGCGGATCATTTCGACACACCCATCAATGAGACAGGTACAGCAGTCTATGGGCATGTATGTGCAAAGACTATGTATGCAGCACACATAACTACACACCGACCAACTTACAGCAACCACTTTCCCCGCGGCAGTGGAAACTTGGAATTGTTGTTTTGGTCGTGCGATTCTGCGCGTAGCTTAAATGGCCTTCTTTCCCTCGGAGGGAGCATTGATTCACCGGTCAGATACATGGTGGTCTTTAAAAACAGGGGACCCTCCAAATCATCCAATATGGGTCATTTCGAGTATAATCAACAATCCAGTTTGAGGGCCCCTTCCTTGTGAGAAACCGCCACGTGTTCAATCCCTAACGTTCCCTGGACCCAGTTCCTTGCCGCTGAAGGCAGATGTCCTGGGTTGGCCCCGCGAGCTCCAAGATCTACCCGCACGATGTTTCGAGTGTCCAGGGATGGAAGTGGCCTACCAGGCTGCAGTGGAAGCACAGGCCTTAGCAGATCCAGAGGAAGCGATGAAGGCGTTGCATGTGGCCATGTGTCAGCACCAGGACTGCCGAGATGCTTGGGTTCTGGAGGTGGATCCACCAGTTGTGGCAAGAAATAGCTTCAAATATATAATAGCTTAAAATAGCTTAACCCCCAAGTACGATTCCTTACCAACCTATTTGGTACGTAGATGTGCTCGGCGGCTTAAGGATCAAGCAGAGCGCAGCCTGGAGTAGCGGCGAGTGATCCAGCGTAATGACAGGGGGAAATCGTGGGAAACCGTGAGGCAGTCCCAAGGCAAGACTACCCTAGAAACAGGCCTTTAGGGTGCCGATGGGTGTCGCATGCACAGTTCTCACTCAGTGATGAGTGGTGGCCCAATGCCAATGTCGCTTGGCTGACCCGCAGAGATCATGTGCTGCACGCACCAGCGTTTCCTTGTTGACAGGGCTTGTGATGGCAAGTGGAATGTATTGGTGCTTTTCCAACAAGTAGAGAGACTCGTAAACTAAGTCTTTAAGTGGGCTTTGATGTGCAGATACTTCTGGATGCTGAAAAATGAATTTATCATGGACCTAGGTATCCCTAGGTCATCTAGAGCCATTTGCCGTTCCATATAGGCTTTCAGCATTGGCATCGCTGGAAGGTAATCGTTGTAAGAGCGAAATGCTTTGCTGTCGGACAAAATATTTGAGGCCATTTGGTGAGCTATCCCACTCGTCTCCGCCCTTCGCGTTTCTGGCATTCTCGCTGCCAGTAGAAGGCTTTATCTAAAGTGTTTGCATCTCCGAAGTAAAAGCAGTTTCCCCTTCTCATTGCATTGTTGTTTGTCTCGTTGGGCGGCGCAACAGCCTCGCGTTTGGCCGCCCATTTTTACCTTTTAGGCACACCACTGGCGACCCTACTCCTATGCCAGCTGCATTTGATTCGCTCTATGGGCTGCACTCTGCCAGCAGGTTGTTCACGTTTGTCTGCAAGGCCCACTTAACAAGACCATAAATTTGTTGATGGTTTCTCAGGAGAAAGAATGGCAACACGTCTCGTGAGGAAAATGTTCATGTGACACATGATGCACATAGGATCTTTATTTATGATGTCCAAGTCGGAAGGCTGTTGGGGAGCAATCGATTGAACTACTTGGATCATTTACAATGAGTTTTTATCCGATAAATGCTATCAAATATTTTGATGGATCATAGGTGTTGTTCAATAGATGCTGGGGGTTGAAACGGGTTGAATCATTGGAATCCATCCAAGATTTCAACCGATGAACCTCGCTCGAAGGACGCTTACCTTTGCCTGGCAAAGCAGCCGTGCGCACATCACGACTGGGCATCCGAAGTGGCATGCAGCTGTAGCTGAGTTGAACTAGACACCAGCCGAACCCCCCCGCCATCCAAAGAATGCAGGGCTTCGATGGTTGCTTCAACGTGGTTCCATGCATCTCAGTGTATCTCAACATCATGGAAACCATCGTTTTATGTCTGGTGATTGGCTCAGCGTGACCTACTGCGGAGCACTGTCAATTACAGTAGGGGTTGAATGAGCAACGACTATTTTGTGAGCCTTTGAGCCGAGGCCATGTTGCAGTCATGCTGCGCGGCTGGCTGTAATGCTTTCCTGTTGGTGTTACATGTACGAATGTGCATAGAGGGGAGGGAGAGAGCAGGAGAGAATGAGAGAGACCAAGCGACAGCCAGACCCAGAGACCAAGAGAGCGTGAGAGGGAGGGAGGAAGGGAGGGACGGACGGTGAGAGTTGGGGAGGTTGCTTGGAACCTATTATTTGTGACTGACAGCTCTTGAAAGGAAGAACTGGGAATACACGTCGCAAGACTGAGATCAAGCCAAATGTAGGGGATTGTATAAAGCTAGTTTTCACAGGAGACCCTTTTGGTAGGGTCCGTCTCAACGATTGTGCTTTTGATATCCCTTGATTCTGTATGCCTACTTGCTGCGCCGACAGCCCTCAAATGTGACATCACGTGGTCAAGAGTAGTGATGTGTGAGCTGAACAAGTTATCAAACAATTGCATTAAAATATTTGTGTGTGTTTATGTATATGCGCACATTTTTATACACACGTGTCAGTGTGAATGAATACCCCAAGTGATTGAAACCTGTCAAATATTTCATTTGTTTGCGGAAATGCGGCCACCAACCCATGCTTCCGGTTGATTCTGAGGCCATGACTGTCCCTCTTTCAATCCTTCCTATCCTCATTTGGCAGAACTCACCCTCGAAGTGCGGGAACGATTTCGGCACCTCAACACCACGGAAGAAATCCTTTGCCCCATGGTGGGGGCTGCGAAATGTGCGAAATCGAAAGACTCCTGCAGAGTCTTTGAGCAACCAAGCATGGATGCAGTGCGGCAGATGGAAGATCAATGTTTGCAAGATGGCTATTCCATTGGGCTTTCTCTTTGGGCTGAGCCCACTGAGACCAGCGGAAGTACGCGCCACCAGATATTTTTGTATGTACAGTTTATCTTTGTGCTGAGGACCATTTCTCGCACAGCTGTTTGAGTTTGAATCCTTTGTTTTAGCTATTTTTGTTCCAGGATATGGCTATGGGTCAATATGAATCAACCAACTAATGGGGAATTTCCACCAACAATAATAGGGAAAACAATGGTTAATGATGGGGGAACCAGGGGTAAAGGGTTTTGACCCACAGCCATATGAGAAGTTTGCCCTTTTCCCCTCCAGTTTGAGTCAGTGCAACTCCTGATGAGCAACCCCTGAAACACTTAAAGCATTGCCCGTAGATTGTTTTATTCCAATGGCTCGACAAAGACACAGAATGCCGTTGTAGATGGTTGGCCCCATATGGCTGTGGGTCAAAACCCTGTACCCCTGGTTCCCCCACTATTAACCATGGTTTTCCCTGTTATTGTTGGTGGAAATCCCCCATTAGTTGGTTGATTAATATTGACCCATGGCCATATGTCCCAGGAACACCAAGCATACCAAACTGGAGCGAGGAGAAGGTCCCCGCCAGCTCCTCAAGGGAGGCTGGCGTGAGCCACCAGATGCCTCGCCCACAAAAAAGTCCATGCGCTGGCAGAATGTCTACCTGGTGCTTGGGAGGGAGCGATTTGGAGCTATCGTTATAGCGCTGTTAAAAGAGAAGCCAAGGAGCCAGCAGG
>VSDK01010472.1:0-13868 GCA_009767595.1 Symbiodinium kawagutii | reverse complement strand
GCCCAATGGTTGATGTTGATGAAGATGACATGGTTAGCATTTCGGCATCTCGGAGGGCATCTCCTGATGCAGGTTTTGGGGGAAGGAAGGTCGTGTGTCTCCCAGGCGAAGGTGCCAAGTGTGTCCATCTGTGCGACTGGTTCAAGCTCCTCTGTAACGAAGTGGCCCGCAGAGGCTGGACGATTGGTGCCACGGCTGCTCCGGCTGCTCTCTATCAAGATAGGTTCGACATACGTCGGTATGTTTCCCGGGTTTGATATATTTGATTTTACTCATTTCACCATCTTTTTCTCGAGATTCAAGGGTGGTACAGCTCCTCCTTGAGGTCAAGCCAGTTTTTCTCAAGTCATACGTCTTAGCTGATGACAATGCCTCATCACCGACTTGATATTGGTGACAGCTCCGTGTATTATACCGCTTGCAAATTGTGAGGTCAGCATCAGCTTGGCTCTTCAGTTCCTTAAAATCTTCACCAGAGGTAACTATTCGTGGGGTTTTGACCAATACCAATACCTACAAATCTCAGGGCAAATTGCTCTTACGCGGTTTCCGTTTACAGCCCTAAGCCTTAGCTGGACCTGCGGGATGGCGATGCAGAGAGAGAGGTTTCCGTTTACAGGTATATGCCATGGTAAGATCATGGTTTTTTTGGCAGAAGCCAATAATTGCATTTCCGACCGATGGTTTCAACGGTGGTCTTCTTTCAATCCTTAATTATGTCCCTCCACCGCATCTTCGAGACCACAAGTCCTTCACTATTTCACTGTTCGTTTGATTCGGACAACTCGGGACAATTCCACCAATCTGGCGTTTCCTAAACCAGAAGCGGCCTTTTTCCTTCCATTTTCCTATAAGGTTGACTGTTCTGACTAGTACGTGAATATCCCCAAAAAATGGATAGAGAGAGAATTCAGATAGACACATCCAGAGTTTCCCAAGAACCATTTGATCAACCATAAATGGTTGATGACCATAACTGCCACGACATGACATGCCATAAGATGGCCACAACTCCCCAACAACTGCCATGCCATGACATGACCATCACCAGCCAGGCGGGGCCTTTCTCGGGCCATGGCGATGCTCTACAGCACCTTTGGGAAGACCGAGAAAGGTGCAGCTCCCACAGCGATCTCTGGCTTTGGATGCCAGGAACTCCTCTTTTTGTTGGAGATTCCGTGCATTTTTTACCATTGTTCAAAGGATTTTGCCGGGAACTCCTTGAAAAAGTATGCGTTAAGATCGTTAAGGAGTTGGAGAGTGACCACTAGGGATACTAGGATCACATAATGGTTGTGATTGAAATGGTTTATATTAAAATCAGACTCTCCTTGATCGTTAAGGTTGTGAGTTGGAAACCAATGCAGGTCACTGAGGTGTTCCATTTGCTTCGCTCAGTAGTTGGACAATTGACATGCACATACGTACCTTTATTTGCCATGGCCATTTTTGTAATCACCAGCAACCAGTAATAGCATGAATAGCTATGACGAACATGATCTAAACAGGATGAGAGACACTAGTGAATCATATTGAATCATCATAATTCCCTGATACATCAGCCGTTACCGACTATACTTTAGCACCAGGGATCAGCGAGTCATGATGCTTGCAGCCTAAAAGCAAATGCTTGACTTGGATTCATCCCAGGATTCCCAGGTAGCTGCCTGACGGTTTCCACCGCGAGACAGTTGCCTGGGCGCCATCGTCGTTGGGCCAATTTGCTATGATTGCCCAGCGATAGAAGTGGTGGTTTCTGAAAATCGGGGAACCCCAAAAAACATCGAGTCTCTTACCCACTTCTAGTGATAAACCAAACATATGTGGCCACAAAGGTCATATCCAACGATCAACTGCAAACAGTCATCCCGTTGGAGGCGCAGCAAAAACTCCCGGCTTGAAACCGTCAGGTTTTGACCAGATGCCCGGGCAAGCCTTCATGCCGGGCAAGAGGACCAAACATGATGGTTCGAAAATCATCCACATGCATGGATGCATGCATGCATACATACATGCATGCATGCTTGCACACGTACATAGATACATTCATACATTCATACCTCCATATAAATGCACATACATTTACATTTACATATACATTTACATACACATACATATACAGTCACACACATGCACACACACACATACATACATACATACATACATACATACATACATACATACATACATACATACATACATACATACATACATACATACATACATACATACTTACATACATACATACATACATACATACATACATACATTGATTACATGCATTAATTGCAGACAGAAATTACATACATTAATTGCAATCACTAATTACATACATTACATATATACATTAATTACATACGTTTATGCATTAATTACATACATGAGTTACAAGCATTAATTACATACATTAATTACACGCAGTAATTCCATTCAATAATTACATACATTCATAACATACATGAGTTACATACATGAATTGCATACATGAATTACATAGATGAATTGCATACATGAATTACATACATTAATTACATACATTACATAAATGCACTAATTACATACGTACATGCATTAATTACATACATACATACATTACATTACATTACATACATTGCATACATTACATATTTACATTAATTACATACGTACATGCATTAAATACATACATACATACATACATACATACATACATACATACATACATACATACATACATACATACATACATACATACATACATACACATACATACATACATACATACATACATACATACATACGTACGTACAAACCTGGCAGCGATGGAGAGAATACATGCAAGTTTGCAATGACTACATTCATACATGCATGCACAGATACATACCTGCATACCTTTGTATGCACACTTGTCCTATAGAAGGAAGTTGCGGACAAAGACTGACAATTTGTTAGCCACCATTTGGCATTCACAATTGCCAACTGAAGTTTGTATGTTTAGGTGGCGGCCATAGGCATTCATAGCATTCCCATCAGTGGACCCCACAAGTGAGCGCTTGGCGAAGGAAGCGGCTGAATGTCATTGCCATTCTGCTGAACGCACTGATCCCAACGGTTGCCTTTGCGACGATGGGCTGGGTGCGCCGGGGATCAGCAGTGGGTCTGGGACACCCTCGGTTGGAAGGGAGCAAGGTCAGGAGCTACTAGGAGTGCACGTTCACCGGTAGACCAGCGCCTCAAGCTGCGAACGGTTGGAACCTGAGGGAGTTTTGGAAGTTGATAGGGCCGGTGTCGCACATTTTCTTGTAGCAAGTCAGAGTCACAAACCACGAGTTTGAACTGGGTAAACTGCTTGGCGTAGGTGGTTAAGCCAGCTACCCACAAGTCGGGTGACCCTGATGCATGGAAATCCCACGGAAGAGCCAGCACATCACCACCAAGAGATGTTTCGAAGAAAAAGGTGGTTGAAACTTATGTGCTTGATGTTTTCACGGCCATCGCTAGACGGCTAGAGTTATTTTCTCGCAGTTTTAAAGTCCACATCTCGACGATGGGTGTGTTCATCAGACACCAGTTCTTCAGCCGCGTTTCTTTATTGATTGAGACTTCTGGTTTCTGCATGACAGACCCTCAAGCCTCTTTGGAACCTCCAGCCGGACAGATTCATAAAGAACGGTTCCACCGTGTATAGAACTTGGAAGAGATCAGTGACACAGAAACCAGGCGCCTGGACTGTCAGGTCTTTGGGTTCAGCATCCACTACGAGCAGCCCAACGTGGCCTGGTGGTTGCTGGTGCGCGGCCTCAGGTCCCAGAGGTGCTCACCATGTCGAGCCTCCCAGCCGCTGAGGTGCTTGCTTTGGCCCTCTCAGCAATCTCGCGGGGATGCCAAGATCATCCAATGATCCCCATCCTTGCCCACCCCAAGCAGTACATTTGGGAGTTGTTGATTAGTCCTTAGATCAAATAAGCATCGATTGGCTGGGTCAATGACACTTGAAAATCAAACACGAAGCAAGCATGGTGAAAGATGATGAAGGCTACTTTGTTGGGTTCTTGATGCTTGTGGCAGTTCATGCAGCGATTTACCATGCATAACATATTTGTTCGAGCAGTCAGGATGGCTTGTGGGCCAGTGGTAGTGAAAATATCTAGTCCTTCCCCTGCCGAACTTGCTGAACAATGCTCGCGTGGGTCAAAAAGTTTGGCCTTGTAGTCAGCGCACTGGGTTGGTGCATGTTGGTGCACTGTTGCACCCTAAGAAATACAGAGTTCAGATATTCTCAGATGTGGCTGTGGGTCAAAACAATGTACACGTGGTTCCCCCATCATGAACCATTGTTTTCCTTATTCTTGTTTTTGATGATTCTCCAGTAGTTGGTTGCTTAAGATTGACCCATAGCCATGTATCTACAGAGTATATTGGCTGGGTAGTCTTGTGGGAACTGTTTGCCAACCCCTTTTGGACAGTCGATTTTGACCAAGCTTCCATTCTGTGGCGTACCAAACCCTCCCAGTTCAGAGGTCCCAGTGTGAAAGCCCAGTTGCAAAAAGCAATGCCAGCCAAGATTTTGTGCGATTCTTGGGGTGCGCTTACTGCTTTTGATCATCGTTTTCTAGAGCTTGCTAGTCTCCCTATTCGTGATTGATTCTTGCCCATTGGCTCCAAATGAGTTTCCAACTTCCAGAACTGCAGAAGGCCATGCCATCTTGCTCAGGTTCGCGCTAGGACGTTGCAACCGGAGAGCAGCCGGGCAGCCAATGTGGTGCCCTCCGCTGGGGCACGGTAGAATTTCAGCCTCCATCAGAGGTGCTCACAGATTTTGTTGGATGTCGAATCACTTGCGATGTGCCACAGCTTTTTCCCAACATGACAAGGCGCCAACACGTAACACCTTTGACCGTACCTGGAATTTAACAAGCTTTCAATCAGGTTGCTTTTGGCTTTTTTGGCCGCTGAAATATTGCTAAAGGCAGGACCAACCCTCTGAGATACCCTGGCCAAACAACAAAAATCCACAAGTCTGTTGGGGAATTGGCCGCGCCTTCCGAAGGTACACCTTCTTTGCCATGAGCTTTGTCCTGGCTTCGTTGCTGGGCGCTGCGCTGGGTGACTACCTCTTCCATCACACCATGGAGGCTGGAAGGGCGGATGTCCAGGATGAAGATCAAGAGATTCAAATCACGGGAAAGGCTCGGAGAAACGCTTGGTTGTCAGTCAGTCAGAAGTGCCTAGGTTCCAGGCTTGTTCTCTAGAATTCTGAGTGCCATTGAGAAATGTCGCGCTTTCATTCCATGTACTTCAACCAGTGGTCCAGGAGAGGTTGGGGAAATTGTAGTGATGGTCATATTTGGAAGGGAACTCCTAACCTAGCAACGGTTGCGACCGTGCCTGGTTTTGACGGGGCTGCGTGACCGAGGCGGCCTTCAACTACCAGAGCATGAACAGCTATCCAGCAGGGGTCCTTACAAATCCGTCCAGGTGTCAAAGCCTATGAAGATCGATGAAGGAATATGACGGATATGCTGTTCATTGGTTTCCCTTGAACATGTGGGACGTTGGGTTCAGTGACTCGGTCGTAGCTCTATCCATGTCGTTGTTGGTGCCGTGTGCCATGATGTCCTTGGAACATGTTGTATAGTCACTCTTATAGTGCCCTATTCTGAGTTCCCCGCTTGGCTCCCCCGAGGCCGTAGATCCTGCAAAGCAAAAGGGGCAAGAAATCATGGAGCGAGGGTGGGAAGCGGATGTGCCATGAAGCACTTCTTGGTTGGTGGTCCTTGGTACCCAAAAACTAAGCGCAGGCAAATTTAGCCAAGAGTTAGTCGGTATCAGTGCTTTCTTTTTTTATCCTTTTTTTGTGCAGTGCAAAACATATCAAAACAAGTAGGAGCCACATTTGGTACAATCAGGGTAACAAGTCCGATCCGTTCGAATCCACTTGCATCTATGTGACTTACTGCTCTAATTAATCGACGACTGGCATCGTTTTTTGGTGGTTCCAAGCTTGCGCCCCACCAAGACAAGATGCGGGGATTTGAAAGGTGGTGCGTTCGTTTCAGGGTTCTATTTTGTGATGGCATCAGTCAGTGCAAATCTTCGAATGCCGTTTTCCAACGTCTCACCGTTGAATGTCCAGTCTCAGATCTTCTCGGAAGATCCCATATTTGTAGCTTACATTACATCCCAAACTTTTCCAGTAAAGAACCTGTAGCAACCAGGAGCAAAAAATCAGTCAAGGCTACCAAAGACAACCTTAGACAACCAGATTTCGGGCGTTGTATGGTGTTGTGATTGTGGCTGCCATTGCCCATTGGAGTTGTTTCTTTGTGGCAGCTGCACTGATTTTTAACTGCCAGGAGAGACGTCAGAGTATATAAATGTCAGAACACATTTCTGGGATGCATACATGTCAGAGGACATGTCAGGATTTTAAAATTGTGGTCAGAATGTATGTGAGAGAAACCATCACATAATGTGCGCGGATATTTTTGTCAAAATAAATGCCTGGATGACCATCCGAGCTGGTTTTAACTTTTGACTATTGCTGCAGCAAGCTGCCATCCATCCTGCATCACGGTCACTGAAAGTCACTCCATGCATTCCATGCACCGAACCTTTCACAGTAGACTCAGCTTGCAACAGCGATGTGGATCTATCCATGTATGCCCTCCCAAATCCATTCTGGCGCTCCTGGTGCTGTCTATGCGGTTACATCCGTCCCAAACTGGTTTCTATTCTGCTGCTATGTGCCACCTGGCAGCTACCCCACCACCAGGATGCTGGACGCGCATACTTCTCTTCAGGGACGCGACTGGACCTGTCCAAGCGACCCGGATCTCAGGGGGGATGCTGTTGCATGGCTGGTTGAAGTTTGCCACAGGAACTAATTCAACCAATAGATCGGCAGTTGATGATGGTTGACGATTGCTCAACATGATGGATTTTTAGCAGTAAGTGGATGGGTTCCTCGACATTGAGAAGCACGGTTGCTGACGAGTTCCCGTCGTTTGACACTTGACATGCTTCAATCACTGCTCAAGAAATCCTAGGTCCTACTGCTTCAAATTTTGGCACAGACAAATGAACGGCGACGTCCAGATGAATCGCTTGGTCTTGGTTTTGTCAATTTATTCCTTTTTATCAAAAGAATATTTGACACAGAAAAGTTTGAAACACACTTTCCAAAAGTTGATTTTTTTCGGGATGATGGCTAAAGTGAAGCCACCATTTTCCAGCGCAGGTCCATGAGCTTTCAGTACTTTGACGAGTGTCTCAGCTGGAACTGCAGAGCAGCTGTTCATTAGCGGTGCTGTAGCACCCCATAGGTTCCCATGGCTATCATGAACAGCTCACAGATTCGGATCCGCTTGGAGCATGGCTTGAAAACTATGAAAAAAATCCAGAACTGATGAGCGTAATTACTTGATGCATCTTGATGCTCCTTGGCCTACACGGAAAGAAAATAATCTGAATCAACCTGAAGGCAAATGTCAGAAGTTTGGTGCGTCCGTGGCCCTTCAGGTTTCCAAGCCACACATCACAAGCCGCATGTATTGGACCCCGTAGCTTGGAACGCTGCCGATACGTCATCTCGAGATGATCGTATACCTACATATGCTAGTTGTATAATATGACCATCATGAACCATCATTGTTATCTAGGTATTGGATCCTATACTCATTGTAGAATATTAGTACAAAATTCTCTCCTGCTTCGTTATTGTAGATCAAACCTTCGGCTTGGAACGCGTTTGCCTGGTTGCATGTGGCCATGGCTCGACGTATTTTGACGTTCAATGTACATTCTGAACTGCTTGGCTGCGGAGTTGCAATTTTGGTAGTTGAACATGGTCAGCATGGAGTTAAGTGTCAGTGACGTGTTTTGTGTTTTTACTGTTGCCTTTGGTGACCAAGATGTGAATCCTGGTCATTGTTTTGATATCAAGATTGAGCCAAAGATTTGCATGGTATTTACATTTGTGCTTGCGTGTGTGCATGTTTTATGATTCATGTGGCATTAAAATCGTGCACTGGATTGCAAATGTGTGTGTAAATGCATGTGCATTTTTGCCTATATCGCTTCCTGCGTATTGGCACTAAAGATATATGTGTTTGGTGCCTAAAATTTGTTCTAAGTACTTGCGAGGCGCAAAGTATAGACTTGCAGACAGTTGCGAGCATCTTTTTGTGTAGGTAATTTCTGACCATTTTCCTGAGTTTGATATATTGTTCAATTTGATATAATTTGATAATTTTGGGGGTAGTGTACTCTATTGGTTGATTGCTTTCATCCTATTTTCTATACCCAAAAAATGAACACGCTCGTCATGATCACGAGCTGCACCTTGCAGGTACTGCGTGGCACCCATTGTTCATGGTGACCTGGAGTTGGCGCTTGGGCCTCAGGTTTGTGCTGGTTGTCCTTGAAGAGAAATGTTGCAGGTGGTGGTGGTGGTGATGGTGGTGGTGGATGTTTCGTCTTCCAGGTTGTTATATGTTGTGGAGGGTATTCTTCATGTTGTTGTTGTTGTTGTTGTTGTTGTTGTTGTTGTTGTCGTTGGTGGTGGTGGTGGTGGTGGTGACGGGAATTACTTGGTGGTATATGGTGGTGGGAATTATTTGGTGGTGGTATATCGCGGTGGTAATTGTTGGTGGTGGTATATCGTGGTGGTATGTGGTGGGAATGTTTCTTGTCATCATGGGTGTTGTTGCTTTTGAATTCTAGTAGATCAGTGGCAGCATCGGCAGCAGTCATGGCTGCAGACGCAGTCGTACTTGCCATAGTGCTCGTGACAGTTGAGCTGGTGGATGTCGGTTGCTGATGCTGATGATGTGGCATGTCCCTGCTGTTTTGGGCAGGCATGGACGCATTTTGCACTTTACATCACTCAGCATTGGGCAGCTTACAGTTTGTGCGGCGCTTGCTTCATTGCAGCAACACACACACAATTGCACATGCTTTCGGCTCGGTTTCTATTGACTCAGCCCGGCATAATCAGAGATCCGCTTATGATCACCATTCGGCCGCAAAGATCAATGCAAGATTACACTATGGTTTCTAGTCGCAGTATGTTACATGCCCATGATTTGGTATATTGTTTCTAGTAAGTTGGGGTACCAGGTCCATGCTACGCTTATGAGCCTTTGTTTTGATCCGGTTTGAAGATGAGCTACACATCTCTCCCCAAATCGCACGATGCAACGACCATATATGGTTGACCGATTTGTTGTTTCAGTGCTAAACCCAGCGGTGGGCTTGGCAGTGATTGACATGGATTGCCCAGTGCTATCAGTAACAACCGGCCATTCCTAGCTATCATTACTGACCATTGGCCGAAACCCATTAACTAGCCATCATGACCAATCACTGATGACTTTTATTTATTCACCATTGTAGCCAGTTATAGCTATCAAGACCAACCACTATCAGCCACTACTAGCCATCCGTTGCTAACTTTCACTAGGAACCATTGTTGAACGATAGCCATGATCAACCTAAGCCATTTTGGTGTACCATCTTTGGTGACCAGTATTAAGCACTATGAAATATCAGCTATCATTAACCACTATACTTACCATCATTAGCCACTAGGAACCACTTTTAGCCACTAAGAGGCCTTAGTGTTGCTTGTTAATCATCATTGTCACCCATCATTACTGACCATTGGATCAGAAAAGATCACCCTTAACCCAGTGATTCCACACAGGTCCTACGACTTCTGGGCGGTTGGTACCAACTGCTGTGGCCAAAATGGGCTCTTCCGATGTGGCGAGTGTGCACCTCAAGCGGCTTGGGAGCTTTGGGCATGGCATGTGGTGTGGGATTCTCACCGTTGGGATGGATCATTTTGACACCGTGGATGTCGGCCAGGAGTCCATACAGAAAGCTCACAGGTGCTGATAGGTGCTCAATCATTATTACGAAGCCGTACTATATTGTCATGAGTAGTAAGCCATGGTGTTGGGAGTTTGGCTCGGAGATGATTGAACACCCAACATGGGCAGAGTGCGAGTAATGCTGGTCGCACAAACTTTGGCTCATGACACACTACTTGGACGCAACTTCCTCGGACTTTCCAGCGCGAACTTGTCCACCTAAGAACGGGATGTGGACAATCCGCCTGCGAAGTATTTTTTCATATTGACGAGTGGAGATCGACGGATGGAGTGTGCTTTTGGTTGAGTCCTGTGGGTCATTGCACCACGGGGCTCCATGATTTCGTGTGCCAAGGTATGCGAACCTTCATGCTCGATCTGGTCTCCGCTACATGGACCAGGCCGGACTGATCAACTCCTCCGGGTCCAAGTTGTTGCGCTCAAGTCGACGGTTGGAAGGGTGCCACTGGTTTTTGGATGTTCAGGATATTTGGCTATGGGTCAAGCAGTTAAGCAACCAACTAATGGGGGATTTCCACCAACAATAATAGGGAGAAGAATGGTTAATAGTGGGAACCAGGGGTACGGTGTTTTGCCCCCCAGCCATATTTCATGACGTTTCAACTTGTTTCATGAGTGCAAGGTCAGCCACCAAAAATGGAATAAGCTGAATCAACTGAATAAACATGAATAAAGCACAATAAACACCAAGTCATCCTGCAGTACCAAGCATGTTTCCTCAGACTTGGTGAGGCTGCTGGTAATCAGCTCATGGTTGGACACTTTGGCAAGTCGCGGGAACCGCTGGATCTCCATGAGGCGAAGCAGCAGCATTTCCTGCTGGCGGTGAAGCAGGCCGAAGCCGCGTTCGGAATCAAGGCGGGACTGTATCCGTGGCGCCCTTCGATATCCGTGGCCTCTAGCGGTGCGTTTAGAGTGGCCAGGATGCCTGGGGCCGCGATGAGTTTGATGAATTTGGAGGTGATTGGGATTATTTTTCAGGTATCAATCTTTGTCAGTTATCATGTCGACCTTGATCAACCAACATTCTACAGATCGGAATTGTCGATGACTTAGAAAGGTTGGGAGGAGAAATTTGGAACATTCCCATCCATGTCCTGCAGTTGCAATCGGCTCCAGAATTTGTGACTGCGCGTGAGCGCTGCACGCCCGCCGGATGGAATCTAAAATAGTTATTCCAACTGGTGACTAATGGTGACTAGACCACCCCCATAAACCAACAGGGTTGGGATCATCCCCATCCAAACCAGGTACAGCATGCCCCTCGACCTAGACGGTCATTGCTACTACTACCCGGCCTGCCCAAACTATGCCATGCCATGCCATGCCATGCCATGTCACCCATCCTGGCATCAAGGCCGAGCATCCCTTGCTCTTCACTTGGACCCAAGATCCATTGAGCATGGTCAACAACCAGGCGGCAGAGCTGGGTAGCGTTGCTTTGTGCGTGTGGTTGTTTGAACCCAGGACGGACATCCAAAACCAAAACAGTCTGAACAGTCTGTACTCGTTGCATTTTGTTGCTCACCTCTTGTTCTTATTAGGGGTTGCCTCGGTTGCTCAGTTGGTTGGTGTCTTTGATTGGGCAGAGGCTATCAGACAATGTTCCTGCAGCCGCCCCCCATCGCTGCCCTGTAAATGAATTCTTTATGGTGGCAACCTAGCTGGGAAAAAAGTACCGTTGTCCATTACTAATTATTGCTTCCAATTGTTGTCCGTACTCGGACGGACCTCATGTTCAGTTTCCGTAGTCAACAATGTACTTGTTTGAGAAGAAAGCTGATCATGTACCAGCTGCTGATTACAAAAACCCATGGCCATGCATGTGTCAGCACAGGATGCGCCGTGGTTACGTGCCAGCCATAGACAGTACGCCCTTTGTCTAGTGACAATTCACTCGAAAACTTTTCATGAGACGCGTTGGCATATGCGCCATATAAAAGGAATGGCAGCAGTGCAATGGCCCTATGATGCCCTATGTATATGCATGTGTATTGAGTATTGTTGATCTTGCTTCAAATGTGCAGACTTTCAGGAGATGACTGTTTCAATGGGCAGGAAACCAAATTTTTGTCACCCACAGAACTTCGGACTCTATGTCCAACAAGTAGTACATCGCATGCAGATCAAAGGAGACATTCTGACAACCCCGCATCACATGGGAAGACATGTCAGCCGATGTTTGGGATGCAAACATCCAGAATTGCCAGGGAGATGTTTGAAGTTTAAGGTGCCGGTGTTGAGCCAGATGTTCATGTGTTTTCGTCGAGCCATATCACCACCCAAAGCGAAGAATCCAAACTGATGCCTGGGCCCGTTCAATGAACAGCCAGGGGTCCAGCCTCATCTCGGGTTTAGCATTGAGAGACAGCAGCTTTGTAGTTGATTGTGTGGCTTTAATGCCACCTTGATTCTTTGGTTTCGGGTTGGTGTACACTGATGTACGCTGTAATCACATTCAAACTCTCTGAGGCATCTGCTGCTGCCTGGATGAAACCCGGGCTGCCACAGGGTTAAATTACAAGGTACTATAGCAGCTGTTTTGTAGGAGAGGATTGCCATAATGGGAACAACAAAGGGACCGCCTTTTTTTTGACCCACCACCTTGTTTTTTTGACCCCCCCTTGTTTTTCTGACCCCCCACCTTGTTTTTTTGACCCCCTTGGTTTCTGACTTCTGACCTTGTTTTTTTGACCCCCTCCACCTTGTTTCTTTAACCCCCTCGTCCTTATTTTTTTGACCCCTCACCTTGTTTTTTTGACCTCCCACCTTGTTTTTTTGACCCATGATCCTGTTTTTTTGACCCCCAACCCTGTTTGCTTGACCCCCGGGATTTGCTTCCCGGATTGAAACAAGAGGCCGGAAGGGCAGGAGTGGAATCGAGGCGAATGAGAGATGAGAGAGAAGAGGAAGGAAAGGAAGACGAAGGAATAGATGGAAGTGAAGGAAAGAAAGGAAGGGAAGGAAGTGAAGGAAGGGAATGAAGTGAAGGAAGGGAAGGAAGTGAAGGAAAACAAGGAAGTGGAAGGACAGGAAGGAAGAAAAGGAAAGGGAAGGAGGGAGAAGGAGGAAAGGAAGGAACTGAACAAAAGGATAGCGGATAGTGGTTTCCCCTGTGCTTTGGTGTTGCGTTTTCAATCTTGGTTTTTCGATTTGATGTTCCCTTCTTTTGTTTTCTTCCGTTTCTCAATTTTTTTAACTGCACTGTGAGCTGTTGTGACGACATGGATTTATTCTAATTGGTTGGTTTTTCTCTTGTGTAGAATCTTGTCACGACATGGATCTGAGTTTGTTTTCCACTATGTCTCCGATTTTGTTTCCATTGTCGATTCCATTGTGTATTGAAACATCTTCTTTTCCAACGTTTCTTACTGGCCGTGTCGCCGCGTTCAATGGTCTTGACGCCATTTGGATTGGAATAGACGCCGTTTGTTTGTTAAACGGCTGTGATGCCACACCTTGGCCTAGACGCCGCATTCTCTGGCTTTGACGCCGTTTTCCTTGGCCTAGACGCCGCATTCATTGGCCTTGACGCCGTTTTCCTTGGCCTAGACGCCGCATTCATTGGCCTTGACGCCGGAGCAGCTTCCAGGCTCAGGTTCCGGGGAGTTCCGGCGCAGTTGCCAGGCAAGGTTCTGGACAGTTCCGGAAGGTTCCGGGGAGTTCCGGTGTGGATGGTAGGCCAGGTTCCAGAAGGGTCCGCAGGGTTCTGGAAGGTTCTAGGGAGTTTGCCAGGTAAGGTTGCGGAAGGTTCCGGAAAGGTTCCGGGGAGTTCTGGAAGGTTCCAGGAGTATGCCTCAGATTTTTTTGTTACATACCAATATGCCGCAAAAAAAAACGCGCGGAATCATTCAGATCTGTGGCTCTTGCTGTTGGGGATACCACCTTAGCTTATGTCAAAATTGGTAAAATTATATATACATGTCACATATTTATTTACATATACGAGTATATTTCAGAGTAAATTTACAGTCACGCACTGCTTGCATACAA
>VSDK01010471.1:75557-86917 GCA_009767595.1 Symbiodinium kawagutii | reverse complement strand
AGGACCAAGGGACCAGAGGACCAAGGGACCAGAGGACCAAGGGACCAGAGGACCAAGGGACCAGAGGACCAAGGGACCAGAGGACCAAGGGACCAGAGGACCTAGGGACCAGAGAACCAAAAGACTAGAGAACCAAGAGACTAGAGGACCAGAGGACCAGGGGAGAATATTTTTTTTGATCCAATTAATTTCATTTTTTGATCCTTATTTTTTTTGATGCTAATAATATTTTTTTTGATACACATCCCACGTGCCAATGGGGCGCTGGGCCACTCAAAGTTTTGCAGCTTGCAGTGCGCTGGGCAATTGCGACTGGAGGCCCCTGGGCCGCTCAATGAGGCAGAGCACTGTGCAACTGCCAATGGATATCTGCTCGAAGCATCCCTCCTCCAATTCCGGTCCCCCAATGTCAAAATAGAGGGGGTTGCGTTGCGCCCAATGTTAGAAAAAAGTAGTGTGCTGTTGGAATAGCATGTTGCGCTGTTAAAAAAAAACCTGGGAAGAAAAACACGGTTAAAAAGAAGTGCTCGGAACGGAGTGTGCAATGTTAGAAAAACAGGGAGCAATGTTAGAAAAACACAATGTTAGAAAAAAAGGTTTCCGCTGTTAAAAAAAAGGGGCGCTGTTAGAAAAAAACAATGCAATGTTAAATAAAAGTGGGGCCCGAAAGCAAGACCTGCCCGGCATGCCAATGCGTTTCAGAATCAATGCCAGTTTCAACACTCTTTGCTCAAAGTGTCCAAATGCCAAGAACCTGGTCTTGAGGGCATTCAAGCCGCGAACCACCCAACAACTCAGTTGACAACCAGCTTCATCAATCCACGCTTCTGGCATATAGCTGCTCTCCAAGCCTTCTCTTGAGTCTTTATCTCCAGAGTCTTTGACTGTGGCGCTGCCTTCATTTCTTCCGGCTCATCAAGTTCTATAAGATCCACCATCTCCTGGCTGGCCGCAGCCAGCATCATGGAGTTAGCACAACAGCGTGATGACGACAAGATCCCTGGCAAATGCTCTGACCGGCAAGGAAACCAACGACCGGATCTTCCAAAGATGATGTCTACGCGCACAGTCACCTGTATCTAAATGTGCACGCAAATGTATTTGCATCTGCTTGTGCATGCATACGTGTGAACATGTATTGATCTACGTGCATTAACAAAGAACATAGTCATATGCAACACTTTATATATGTGTATGCTTGCACGCAACTCATGTGCATATGCACGAACAAACTTGTACACAATTGCTTGTGTACAGGCAGCTGTAGAAGAACAAAACCCCTACACAATCCATATTGATGCTCTTTTCGTGCGCGTACCACAGAAATGATGTTGCATACCTACGTTTCTGCACATATATCATCCGTTTAAAAATATAAATAAATAAATACATAAATAAATAAATATATATATATGTATATATAAATAAATATATATACATACACAAAAAACATAAATATGTATGTATGAATATATCATACAAACGCACACGCCATGTAAGCGACTTTGCCTTTGTCAGTATTTGCGACCTAAACGGAAATGTACAAGGTCGATAGATAGAAACACAAATGTGTATAGCTACAAATATTCAATTCTTGTATAAATAGGAAAGCACATGTCTATACATTAAACCCATATATTATATATATATATATATGTATATCAACATATCTGTTGCCTTTATGCAATCATAATGATTGCTCATGTAGCATGTGGACATGCGCATGTAGATCCATATTTACATATAATCACATAATTAATCACTATTCATATGTACGCGCGTAGATGTATATATATATGTATGTGTGTGTGTGTGTGCGTGAACATGTCTCATGATTTCTTTGCCCATATGGATACCTGAAGGATCCTTTGTAGCACTTTTTTGCCCGACCCCTGGGCTTGATACACTTTTTGGAAGTTCTGTACGTTAATCTAATGATGGTATGAGCGCTTTTCCTTGACTTCATTGGCTGTGGGTCAAAACCCCGTACCCCTGGTTCCCCATCATTATATAACCATTGTTTTCCCTATGGTTTTGTTGGTGAACCTATCCCCCATGAAATTGGTTGGTTAACTGCTTGACCCATGGCCCATTGATCATGAGCGCGGGGTTTGGGGTTTGATGGTTGGGCTGGCCATCGGTCAGAGCCAAGTCTGTTCAGCTGGATGAAGATCTATCTATTCCTATACCGCCTGTAATTCTGCTGGTGGATCCCCAGGGGCCAACCCAGAATAAGTTGAAGATTCTTGGTGGCTTATAGATCCCTTGCTAAAAATATATCTTTAGTGGTTATATGGTAAATCAATCATATCATCATATCCCAAAAACACTCAAAACCTAAGTTAGTGGGTATAAGCCATCCAGGATTGAATGCGTTTATTTTCAAAGGTTGGTCAGTTTTTATACCCGCAAAATGGGTGCAAATAGAGGCAAATGGGCGCAAATAGAGGCAAATGGGCGCAAATTCAAAACGTGGCAAACCTTCATCATTTCAAAGTTCAAACCTACATCATGCCCATATGCATGCATGTATGTTCCTGTGGGCTGGAGGGCTGGAGCAAAATAGGTCATCATGATTGCGTAGTCAAAGAATCTTTCGATATCACTGAAAAGACACGTTTTTTGAGGGTTAGATTGCTTAATTCTTACTTTTGACGGTTTGTAGCGCTTTCGAGGGGATGAGCAGTTTACGTCTTGCCCACTTTTTAATGTGTAGAAGGATCCTCCAGGTATCTATCCACCCAACAACTCCGTTTCTAGTAGGTTGCTGCTTCATCAATCCACGTTTCTAGTAGGTTGCTGCTCTTCGAGCCTTCTTCTGAGTCTTTATCTCCAGAGTCTTTGACTGTGGTGCTGCCTCCTTCATTTCTTTCGGCTCGGCAAGCTTCGGAAGGTTCGCTGCACCACGGATATCCTTCCAGGGTGCTTGCTCAGCTGGCTGTCACCATCATCAAATTTTCTACCACATAGGACCAGTGCAGCACATGACGTGAATCTGAACAGGAAAATGCTGCATTCCAGAGCTAAGAACTGCTCAACAATATCCAGAATATTTTTTGATGTGTACACATGTATATGCACATTGGCCTGACAGTATACAGGTCAAAATCACAGGTCCTGTGCATATCTGCAATAACGTGCATACAATTACCATACCTGCGCATACAAGTTGCTAGAGAAGAAATACAGTCTGCATGATCATGCAATGTGCATAAAGCGTCTCGAAGTTGAACATACCTCTGCAAATGAGTATGTAGGTATACCTACATTTGCATGTCTGAATGTCTATATAGAAAGTGCTGATACTCAAAACATAACGGTATATGTACAGGGCAGATCCGTCTCAACATATATATTATATATATATATATATTTATTTATTTATTTATTTATTAAAACATGAGAGTGTGTTTATCCAATGACACATGTGTATCACATGCATATATCCATACCTCCCTTCTGTGTATGGATATGATGATGTGTTTATTGTATGCAGGTGTCTCGACATGTCCATAGTCATTTGTCATGGCTCTGTAGCTCACCAGGGTGTTGTCCATCAAAGGGGGTGAAAACATAAAAACAAATATCAAAACATATGGAAATCTATGGGAACATATGAGAACATATGGAAATCTATGGGAACATATGAGAACATATGGAAACATATGGAAACATATGGAAACATATGGAAACATAAAAACAAATAATAACAAATGATAACAAATAATTTTTCATTTAAAAAAATATTTGAAATCCGGGGTCTGCAAACTGACTTTTAAAGGCATTCCTTCTTGAACGTACCCAAAAAATAATAAAAAATATTTTTTCATAAAAAAAATATTTGAAATCCGGGGTCTGCAAACTGACTTTTAAAGGCATTCCTTCTTGAACGTACCCAAAAAATAATAAAAAATATTTTTTCATAAAAAAAATATTTGAAATCCGGGGTCTGCAAATTGACTTTTAAAGGCATTCCTTCTGGAACGTACCCGACAAATCAAAAAAAATAAAAAAAAATAAAAAAAAGTAAAAAAAACAATAAAAAAAAATTAAAAAAAAAATATTTGAAATTTGGCCAAAATGGTGTTATGAATAAAAACAAATAAAAAACAAATAAAAACAAATAGATTATTTTTCATTCAGTTGATGAGCTACATTCCAATGAGCACCAGAGTTCTCACAAAAGACATAGGTGGATATATGTGTATATATATGTATATATCAATATATATATATATGATAAAATGCATACATTTCCATATCTGTAAAGCAGCACATATAAACACGTATGCATTCACATGCATGTGATGTATGCTTTAAAATCTTTCAATAATTGGATCTGGACCAAAGCGCCTGCTGCAACATGCAAATGCACCTGATGGAACACACGTACACATTGCGTATGTATATCCTTGTCAGCCTGATCATCTGGTTGGTGGTTGACCCACCCCTATGAAGGACATGCGTGTTAATGCACAAACAATTTGGTAATGCATTTGTGAAAATCAAAAATGTCGATCACACCACCAACCAGCAATCGTATATCTGCTGCTGCTATTACCTTTTGCCCACATCATTTGATGTTGTGTGCAAAACTTCAGAACTACAGCCGCGCAAGTGTGACGACTGAATACTTCTGGAATCCAAAAACAAAAAAAACATCAAAAAAACAACACTACCAAGCAAATAAATACTACAAAGACAAATTATACATTTTTGGAAGTAAAGCAGTGAACAAAAAAAGGCAACAAAAAGTACAACACTACACATATCACCATATATCTCAAAAGGCAGGACATGCAGCCTCATTTATTCTTGATCAAAGGGCTCAAATACAAAGAGTTTGGCCTTCAACGAATTCAAGCCGGGAACGACCCAAGCCAGTCCAACACCTACCTTCAGTTGACATGTCTGGAATCTACTACCCTCTTGCTTCCCTCCCAGCCTTCTCTTGAGACTTTGTCTCCAGAGTCTTCAACTGTGGAGCTGCCTGCCCTTTCAGCTCACCCACAAGATCCACAACACCTTTGGTCTCCTGGCAGCTGTTCGGCTCATCACAATCATTGAATTCTCTACCATATAGCATTCAAATGACCACAAAATAACCATATACCTGTCAAATTATCCACTTAGACAAACAACACCAGTCCTCTTTGCCGATTACATGATAGATCCGTCAATAAATATATAAATACATATATATATATACATACAAGTAGCTGACAAGCAAAACCTTGCTGCAACATGTGTGCAAATGTCAATGTATATGCTTAATATGTGTGCATGCATACATCTGAAACTCGTATCCGTGCATGTGCATAAAACAATTCCACAAACTTCTACTTGTATTGATGCATGGGCTATATTTGCGTATACCTGAGTTTGACAAAGTCAAACTGCACACACCTGTCTGCATATACAGGTAAACCTACGCGAACAAATGCTTAGACAAATGCAAATGGTGTCTTATGTAGCTAAAACGAAATCATGTCTATTGATTCACTACGTCTGCGTAAAAAAAAAGGTATATAAATATGTGATAAATAGAGTAAATAGATACTCAGGATATCTCATGACACATAGCTGTCTACGTACATACAAATGTGTATAGTAGGAGTGGGTCCATAGTCTATATCTCATTTCATGTACGAAGGCCTAGACATACTCATAACTGCACACACATACATATATATATATGTATAGATATGTGTGTGTGTAAATATACATGGGTATACATTTATTGCTGAGTGTCCAATTTGTACCTGAAGACGCATTTATGTGTATCCCAGAGCGACTGTGAAGGTCACTTATATACATGCATATATAAATAGATAGAGATGTTAGACAAAATTAAACATGTGTATGTATATATCTATATACATAAATATGTATGCACATGTAAATATGTAGAAATGCATGCACATGTGCACACACACATGAAGGTAGCTTTTCATCCAAACAAATATGACATGTCTACCAACAATACATGTATGTATAAAACATGTGTATATAACATATAATGATAAGTACACTATTGTATGCACATGTTCATGTATGTGTATGCATAGATGATCATAGATGTGTAAATAATAACATGCAAATAAATATCTACAAACGTCGAGATGTAAGTACACGTTTAAATCTAGCTGCATTCACAATTGTCACATTCAATGTGTATTGCGTGGCTCCATGCCTCCATGTACAAACACCTATTGCATACAAGAATGTGCAAGAACATATGATTGTGAATACGTGTATGCATGTGCAAAAGCTATGTACGATGATCAATTTCTATAGTTTTGTCTGTGCCAACCAGATAATGCTGGATCTGCTGGTGTCACTTCCTTCTGACCACATGATTTCACGTGGCTTCGGCGGATGCAGAACTTCAGAAGTATTCATGGCAAGGTAAGTATGACTTCAATACCCCCGAAAACAATCCAATTACACAAAACAAAACACACATACGAACACCATCAAACAAATAGCGCGCAACCATACAGCCAAACAAAGGAAACACATGCATGTTCAGAAGCAAGCAAAGAACCAAAAAGCGAGCAAACAAGCACACAAAGAAAGACCAATCTGACACTTCGAACACTGATTGTGTCATTGTGTCAAGATATATCTGGACATGAGCCATACGCAAACAAATGGTGTCATTGTGTCAATATATCCCTTGATATGAGCCTCCATCCATATACTACACATGTCAGCACATGTCAGCACATGTCATCATGTCTCACAAGAAGGTTTCCCTTCATAACCCTGTTTCAGAACCATTGCCAGTTGCAGTTTCAACTGTCTTCGATCGAAGAGTCCGAATGCAAAGAACCTGGCCTTGAGGGAAGGAACGAACCACCCAAATAACTCACTTCACAAACAACTCAATCATGCTCCATCACTCCCAGCCTTCTCCTGAGTCATCTTCAGCGTCTTTGACTCGGCAAGCTTTGCTACAAGAGTTGCTGTTATCCGGTCACCTGTGGTCTCCTGGCAGCTGGCTCGTCACAATCATTGAATTCTCTACCACATAGCATTCAAATGACCACAAAATAACTATATTACCTGTCAAATTATCCACTTAGACACACAAAACCAATCCTCTTTGCCGATTACATGATAGATCCGTCAATATATAAATGTGCACAAATATAGCTGCATATGCATAGTATGTGTGTGTGTGCGTGTGTGTCTCTAAATGTACCTGAAGACGCATTTATGCGTATCCAAGAGCGACCGTGAAGGTAACTTATATACATGCATATATAAATTCCTGGAGATCTTAGACAAAACTAGACATAGATAGAGCTCTTGGACAAAATTAGACATATATGTATATGCATGGACATGTAAACATGTGCACACACACACACATGAACGTAGCTTTTCATCCAAACAAATATGACATGTCTACCAACAATACATGTATGTATAAAACATGTGTATATAACATGTAATATTATATATATAATGATAAGTACACTATTGTATGCACATGTTCATGTATGTGTATGCATAGATGATCATAGATGTGTAAATAATAACATGCAAATAAATATCTACAAACGTCGAGATGTAAGTACACGTTTAAATCTAGCTGCATTCACAATTGTCACATTCAGTGTGTAGTGCAATTGTATGCCATTGGACAACATAGACAATGATTGCAATGACGTGAGTGATGACAATGATCAATGATAATGATGATGATGATGATGGTGATGATGACTGATCAATCGGTCCAACAATTGATTGAGCAATTGATTGATTAATTATCATAAATCGTTTGATTTGATCGATTTGATTGATTGGTTGTCGATTGACTGCTGATTGATTGCTGATTGATGGTTGATTGATTAGTGATGAGAGATGAGGTGAGGAGGCCCTGGTGAGGATAGGACAAAGGAGGTGAGCAGCCGAAGCCATCCTGAAACAATCCACAAAATGAAGTGGGGAACAAACATAAGAAACGAAATACTGATCCCAGTCTTTACCCAAACAAGTATCAGCATGTCGGAGGGATCTCACTGCATGTCCATTCGCTTCAGAACCAAGACTAATTATGCTTGATTTTATTCGCCTTGGATCAAGCATCTAGATTTTAAGATTGAATTAATGAAAGCTGGCAAAAGTTCAATCCTTGAGTCCTTACAGATCTTTAGAGGTTACAGGGTATAATATCAACATGATAAGCCGTGCATAGCCACCACAAAACCTCAGGCCACAGCCTTTCCCAGCGCCCAGCCTTCTCAGGTGGTGGAACCTCCATGGCCTTCTGCGGCTCTGGAAAATTTGCACAGCTCTCCTGCCATGCTGTTTGGAGCCACATGCATTTCTTGAGACATCCAACACACTCATGTGTACGAAGGTAATGTCTGCAAGTAGCGCAGCCCCTTCTTGTTCATACTTATGTTCGGGGTGCAGTGAGGATTGTTGAATTTTGTCCATGACACAGAATGGCTGCTGAAAAGCAATTGTGACTATAACAAACACAGTCTCAATGCTAGAAGAAGCCAGTCTCGTACCTCAAACAACAAAGAAAAGTCGACACATGTCGACACAATGTTAAAATCCCGTCGCTTGAAAGTTCTTCTCCACTCGTTTGCCGCGGCCGCGGACAAAAATCTGCTCAATGCCATGTGTTGCCTTGATTGGAACTCAAGATTCCTGTACTATTAAACATGTGCAATCGAAGGGGATTCTATGGAAAGCAAATAAGTTTAACCAACCCGTATGACAAGGAAATCTTTCAGATCAGAATGTACCCAGCCCAGGTGTGGTGAACTAGAAAACAACAAAACTTTAGGAGACATCTGGAACGATCCAAGGAATTTGGCATCTACACAACTTGTGCAATTCACTAATTGTGGTCTGTCTCTCCGTCTGCCTGTCTGTCTGCCTGTCTGTGTCTGCTTTCCTGTCCGTGTCCGTGTCTGTGTCTGCGTGGGTGTGTGACTGTGTGTGTGTGTCTGCGTGTGCGTGTGTCTGTGTACATGCATACAGACACACATATATTCACATATACATATGCACACACACACACATGTATACTGCATATGTACAGCATATGTGTGTATGCACGGACGCAGGGGTGCGGGGCGCATGCATGTATGAATGTATGGAAATGTATGGAGGGATGCATTTATGCATGTACGTATGGTATCTTATGTTATGATGCATTTTGTGATGTCATACTTTGTTGTGGTATGCTGCATTCTGTTCTGTTACGTTGTGGTATGCGTGAAATTATGTCATGTTGGGTTTTACTTTGTTGCCTTATCTTGTGTTCTGATATGTAGGGGCGGCTAGCATTTATACTTGCAAGTATAGAAATCTAGTCTAGACACAGTAGCATCTTTTGGCAAGAATGTACCAAATCATGAAATGTCTGCTTCCTTTACTTTGGCCGAAAACAATGCCTCCGCCTGACCATTTCTTGGTAAGACAGGAAGACACCTCCAGAACTGCTACTGTCTTCCACGGTGAGAAACGTAGAAAATAGAACATAATAACATTGCGACAATGCTGAATTCCTGTGTTTTTGAACGTGGCTCTGGATACCCCATAGAGCTAGTGAAACCGCAAAACAGGCTGCATTGGTCCCCAACCGTCCAAAGTTTGAGAAATGTGGTATCCTTCCGTCCATGTTCGACCACTGGTGACCACAGCCCTACGCAAAGAACCCGCATCCGTTGCTTCCTGCACCGTAGATAGTTTCTGCTGAAGGCCATCTGCAAGCTCTGTATCACTGATTTCATCTGCCTCAAAGAATTGCTGGTGCAACAAGCACAGGAACAATGATGGGAAAATATCAGGACAAGCGAAAAAAACAATCAGGGGAACAATCAGTCAGCAAATGTCAGGACAAAAGAGCAATGATGGGAAACAAACAATCAAGGAACCAGGGAACAACACAGCAATGCCTGAGGCACAAGAGAGGTAGTATAGACAAATTTAGTATGAATAAGAATTACATTACAACATTTTACGAGCATAGGAATAACATGAAATGTGTTACATAAAGACACTGACAGAAACATGATGATGTAAAAGCAATACCAAAGGCAAAAGAATGACAATAACAACAACAGCAAGGATTGCACAATGGTGGCGCAACCATGACATGATAAATGATAATTGATTTTTCTGAAAGCTATTCATTCCCTCAGGTTGGAATTGGGATCAGTTGTGGAAACTTGTCTTTTTTCACCATACTCAAAAATGGCTTGTCATTTTGCAAAGAAAAATGCCATCACACTGGTTTGCTGTAAGCTCCCTTCCTGCGATGCAAATGACCAAGCCCTGAACTTAAAACTTTCTTGTTTATATATATATATAACTGCTAATAAAATTCAACTCAATCAATATTTGGCCAATCCCACATCTCATCCCGAAGCTTGGACAAACCCCATCACGGTTGGACCCCAGGAGCGAGTCCGCCCCACGGACTCGGTCTTTGTTGGGACTCTGTTACGGGCGGAGCGTGGCTCAACTCGTACGCGGTCACAATGCAACAGTCTAACAGAGTCTAACAGTTTCAGTACAACTGGGAACACAACACGTACAATTCAAGGGATATGACCATGGGGACACAAACGGAACAATAGCAAAAGAAATGCAAAACAAAACAGTCTATCATGGCAGAAACAATGTAACCATGATGTTGATGGGTTCATTGGGTGTTGTCTACTCACTGAAGTAGTGCCAAGAAGCAGCTACACTAGTGTGTAACAACTGTGCACTGACCACACTGACACCTATAACAAGAATCATTTGTTGCGGTAACAACAACTACGAATAGCTACAGCAACTATTGACTGTTACAATAAGTACAATACCAAAATAACTACTCACTACTGTGGTTCCAACAAAGCCAAGCAACTGACCCAGCTGATTCCACGCGAGGGAGCGTCTACCAACAGTCATGATCTGACCATGACCCGGGTGCCTGGTTGGCGTGGTTGGTGCCACCATGAAGCTCTTCCGGTTCGCTGTCCTTCCACGGCAAGCGTTGAGTGCATGTTGTGGATGCAAAGCTTCAGCACACGAAGGAAAAGGTGGCTGGCATACATTGACCATCCAACCATCCATCCATCCATCCACCCATCCATCCACCCATCCACCCATCCACCCATCCACCCATCCATCCATCCATCCATCCATCCTGTTAAGATACAATGTCCTACAATGTACATGGCAGAGTTGTACAATATCACAGCACATACACAAAGCCTTGACAATGGCTTTGGCTCAAGACAAAAAGAACAGAGTCACAAGTGCGTGCAGGGACAATTGAGTGACAATCAGGGATACAAAGATCATACAAAGAACACTGAAACTTTACATGGTAGCGGAGC
>VSDK01010471.1:15208-50047 GCA_009767595.1 Symbiodinium kawagutii | reverse complement strand
CCTACACCACATACATCACATACATCGCGGCAATTACATAAATCACATACAATACATGCAATGCATACATTCCATACATTACATACATTCCTTACATTCCATACGTTCCGTACGTTACAACCACTACATGCATCATGTACATTCCGTACAGTACATGCATTTAATTACATGCCTTGCCTGCATTAGATATGTTACATGCATTACATACATTCCATACATTGCATACAGTCTATGCATTACATATGTTGCAAACATTGCACCACATACACATATATATATATACATACATGGCAAACAGTGAATACGTTCCATTAACTACACACATTCCATACATTACAATACATTGCACCGCACTACATTACATCACATTACAGCACATTACATCACAATGAACTACACGACACTACATTACATTACATTACATTCCATTACATTACATTACATCACATTACATTACATTGCATTACATCACATTACATCGCATCACATACACATACACATGCATACACATATACATACACAAGCAAATTCATACTCAAGCACTTCCAACATATACGTACAGTTACAGTTTATTATGTACCTACTTGTACATACATACCTGTACATACATACTTGTACATACATATTTCTAAATACATATTTGTACATACATACCTGTACGTACATGCATTACATTACAGTACATCAAATCAAATTAAGTTAAATTACATTACATTACATTAAATTACATTACATCACATTATACAGTCCGTGCATACATACATTGGATACATACTTGATACATGCAAAAAATATATTATGTTATGTCACATTACAATGTTTGATAGTAATTTACACACATTTACACACATTACGTTGCATACATCAAACAAATAAATCACATTACATTATCCAACACAACATAAAAGGATCGCATGACTTACATTGCATTACACCGCGGTGATGGTGATTTGCTCGCTGACCCAACTAACATGTTTAAATCGATTTTTTTTGGCTGCTAATCACGCAGATGAACTCTGGGTGCCTTGCTCGTTCATAGAACCATCTTGTGACGCTACTTGCTACTTGTTCTGGGTTACTTGTGCAGTGACTCCCGCACTGGTAGTGTCACGGAATCAAGGACTTCTAGACTCGCATCCATCCTCTCCCTGGTCCTTCTGATCTGACCACTTCCGATTCTTCCATGCACCGTCTGAGTCCTTGCCAAGCAAAAGGAGCTCGCCACATGAATTCACACAACCTCTCCTGCAGAAAGCCTGACACAATTGTTTTATTGGCATACAACTGCTTGGCCCCTCAGGTACATCGGTCCACCAAAGGGCGTATCAAGCTAGCATGGCATGTACGTGTATGGCTGATGATTCATAAAAGGTTCTCCTACCCCTGTATCTGCATCCTGCATGACCATGACCGGTCGTCATCAATCAAGCGATAAGGTCGTGGGCTCAACTTCGTGCTGCTTGGCTAAGGGTGGGGTCTGCCTGGGTTGTTACTTCGTCTTTTTCACATCTGACTTGTTTTTTCGGCCAACAAATGTTTGCAACGCATTTTTTTCACAAGCAAGATTGAAACAGCAGTGACTCGTGCACAATATTTTCTGTTAGACCGAAGACTGGCGAAAACACAACAAGTGGTCTTACACCCGTGTTTCGCAAGCAAACAGGGCACAACGATTGTTTGCACAAGATACGTATACCACACTGCCTTCCTGCTGTTTTTGCACTACCAAGAGACTTTACACATCTTTACACTCAACAAGACTTTCACAAAAGTTGTGAAGTCAGTTTTCACCGATGTGGGCAACAGCACACTTTCCACATCTGGAATCATCCCCGGCCACGTGGAGGCGGGATTGCTCCATAAATGCATTGAAGCAACGCAACTGCACATGCAATCCGAGTATCCAAACTTACATGTCTCTTTATATACATCATATATACATGTCTAGAGTCATGACATGTCATGACGCTGATTTGTTCATCCAGTCAGGTAAAGTATTGCCTTTCCTCATTGGGCAGCTGCATTGGAAGCAGTGTCACCACAGCTTCCATTTCCCTGGTCCTGGCCATGACCCGACCAGCTCTTCCGCTCTGACCAGTTCTTCTTCCATCCCGCGCGGGAGTCCTCGCAAAGGCACCGTGTAAGATGATATCATGCTGACAGCAAATGTCACAAGCAGAACATGGGTTCTGCCAACCAAGTGACCTACAAGCTGGAAAACCACAGTGTATATATATATATAGCCTCTAAGACATCACAAATGGCTGCTTGCGAATGTAGATGTAGATGACAAAGAGTCAATACAACACTCCAAGCATTGAAACCAACTGATACAGTGCAACAAAAAGAAATCCGAACTGCAAATGATGCATCTCGATTCCCATGGTGGTATGAGCGGTCATATATTCATACACACCCGTCACGGTGATGGTTTGCTCATCCTTCCGCTTCAACAGGGAGTTGCATACTCCCCTGGTTTGCCCAAGCCACAAAAAGTGCCAGAGATGGATAGAAAAATATGCTCAGCCTTCCTCCCTCTTGCTCTATCCTTCTCTCGCCCTGCGCATAATGATAAATGATTCAATGTATGTATAATATATAATGCATGTGTATGCACATATATGACGGTTTGTCAACATGTTTGTTCCCAAAATTGACATTAATTAGTGTCTACTTGCGTGCCGCCTTGTGAATTGTTTGTAAGATTGTGGAGGGGATCGATGGATGAAAACATCAGTGTTTGGATGATTGAGGCTGAAAATGGAACATGTCGCTAGCGCGGCTCACTTTTGCGTTCTGCAAGGCTCAACATTGGCAGCAGGATGTAAAGTGTTTTACTATGTTGCTGTCTTGGAGTTTCTGGTTTGACAGCTATCTACTCGTATCGCATTGTGGATCTGCTTTCCTGAGGAAAAAGTTGGAAGAGAAACCGTTTCACAATCTAAGCATATCCAAGCCCTTCCGCCGAAGGAGCCACTACTGGCCAGCCATGCTTTTTTGAAACTTTTGCTAGCGGAGAGCTAGCGCGACAAAACGGCCTACCAAAACAAAACAAATTCAACCGTTCGCAGATTCCTAAAACCTACCTAGCGCCAACCTAGCGGATTTGCTAGCGCTGACATGGGGAAGTGCCGGTTTTAGTTGCGTGCCGCATTGTGAAGCTATGAAAAAACATGGCACTCACATGAATTAGTGAGAATGCCTGACAAAGATTTTGGCAATCTGTCATATGTTTGTACGTGTGTACTTACGTACGTACGTACGTGCGTGTGTATTTGTGTACATGCAACATGCATACATAGTACAAAAGTAAATAAAGAACATAGGTATTTCTATCTATGATACATGCCAGTATTTGCACCGGTCCCTTTCAAACTAATCTCTTTGTAGTCTCTCTCTCGCACTCTCTCTCTATCTGTCTCTCTTCCCCAGTTCTACACATGTCAAAATTCCCTCAATCGAATTTCTGTCAAACTTAGTAGTCTTCTGCAAGAACATATCTTTCTCTGGATTTCTCTGAAACTTAGCTACCATTTCTGTTGAGAGCGAGGTGACCCTTTTGAGGGGAGCTGCACCACAATCATGCCCAAAAAAGATTCTGAGCTGCTGAAGCCAACCGCGTCATGGGTTACAAATCGATGGTTTCCTGATCAAGTGATAATCTTCAGGTGAACCGATGCTTAGATATGCTTAGTGGGTATTCTTTATCCCAAACAGCCAGTTGCTTAATTAGTGGACATTCTTGAAGGATCCCAAACAGTTGCACCGCCTGTTGGTCGAGGAGGTTTCTAATCGCTTTTCCAACATAGGCAGAAGGATGTTTCACTCGCTCCATTGGCATCTCCACCTTAGCCGTGAAACAACGAGGCCGTGGACACACCACAATCCCCTGACAAATGTGGATTTTCAAGTTGGAAAAATCGGAAGATTTCAGGCTGAAAGATCTGAATTGCAAAGCTCTGCATTTCCAGCAACTGTTCATAAAGATTGAACTAATCCCCTCCCAACCCATCCTCCCTTTCACACTTTTGCTGCCCAGCCACAATGGTACTTTGGATTTCTCGTGGCTGCTTTCTCAAAAAGCCAGCGGAGTTGGGAGACAACCCGTTACGTTCAATAAAGTCATCCACGTCAGCATCGTCTCCCCGGTCCCCATCCGAACGGTTTTGATGTCGTTCTCTGGATCCGCGGTTGTTCTCCCACTGTGAATCCTCCCAGGCAAAAGCAGTGAAGGCAAGGTACCGAACCCTCAGAGCTGCACCCTAATTGTTATGCCCAAATAAGATTCTAAGCTGCAAAAGCCAACCTCATGACTTCCTACAAATCGAGGTGATCAAGTGACGATTTTCAGGTGAATCGATGCTTTAGTAGATGCTTAGTGGCATCCTTTATGGATGAGTGAGTATTCTATGTAATCAATTGTTCTGCTCGTGGATCCCACACAGCTGCTGCCCCACCTGACGAGCGCGTCTGCGGTTTTCGGCGATCACGGCCGTAACATAGGCAGAAGGATGTTTCACTCGCTCCATTGGCATCTCCACCTTAGCCGTGAAACAACGAGGCCGTGGACACACCACAATCCCCTGACAAATGTGGATTTTCAAGTTGGAAAAATCGGAAGATTTCAGGCTGAAAGATCTGAATTGCAAAGCTCTGCATTTCCAGCAACTGTTCATAAAGATTGAACTAATCCCCTCCCAACCCATCCTCCCTTTCACACTTTTGCTGCCCAGCCACAACGATACTTTGGATTTCTCGTGGCTGCTCTCGCAAAAAGCCAGCGGAGTTGGGAGACAACCCGTTACGTTCAATAAAGTCATCCACGTCAGCATCGTCTCCCCGGTCCCCATCCGAACGGTTTTGATGTCGTTCTCTGGATCCGCGGTTGTTCTCCCACTGTGAATCCTCCCAGGCAAAGGCAGCGAAGTATAGCGAAGGCAAGATCACAACCAAACCCTCAATTGGAGCGCTTGTTGCCCCACAAGAGCCTTCACTCCAACAAGAGCTCATGGGACATCCGGAAGCTATAAATCCAGGAGTCACAATCATGATGTCAGAAGGAACTGTATGCGCGCAGTCGATGTCCCAAAATAACATCAAAACGGCTTCCTGCATACAATTAAAGCAATTTGTGATACCAAGAAGCACTGCATACAAATGTTGAAGTCACAGCCAGTCGTCGGTTTCAGCCCCAAAAAACTTGACTGCAAATAAAGCACTTCGATAGCAAGGGCCGGTCTATAACCGCGGTGCATAATATGTACTGTATACTGTATACAAGGCATCATGCATCTTGATATTGATGAAGAAAATGCTGCTGCTTCTGCTGCTGATGATGATGATGATGAGGAGGAGGATAGTTGCTGATGAAACTAACAGGTTTCCGCCACTCAAACATGCAATTGCTTACTCCCTACATCTCCCTACCATTCTCACGCGACAATAAGTTTACCGAGGGGGCAGAACCGCACACACACACACACACACACTGCCACTATCTCCCTAGTCCTCACGATCTGACCACGTCTGACGCCATCTGTCTGAATCCTGGCCAAGCAAAGGCAGCACATCGATGGCTTGATCAGCTCTGGAGTCTGACATTTTCTTACACCATCTTTAAGTTGTCCCTTACTCCATCATTTTCTCAAATGAAGGCCTGTGGAAAGAGAAAGATTTTCAACAAGACTGAACGTGGATGGACGGAGTAAATACAATACTTAGTATGTGTCAGAACTGCAGTCAGAGCAGTCGGAAGCTGCATCTTCAGTTGTCCCATGACACACAATGACAAAGATGATGCTTTGCATACAAACCCACCGTAGTTCAACAAACACATCCACAAAGCAGCGCCAGACTTTCCCAGGTCCTGCGCAGATTGCCAGTTCTGGTGCTCTGTTTCGGTCGCGTCCTGCCACCATCTCGCCAAGCCAACCCAGCTCGCAAGGACGAACGAATTGAAATTATCCGATGAATTTGCTGCAGCAGATGGTTGAATGGAGACATGTTACAGAGTCGCGCTATCACAAGATTCGACCAAAAAAGATACACATAGTATGTATATATATATACTACAAACACCTTGCAGTTCGAACAGTCTCCCGTATGAAATCCTTCCAGGATCTTACAGGCGTGTCGTCCAATGTCAATCTTGGCTTGAATACAAGCATTCTTCCAGCCAAACTCTACACAACAGCATCTTCCTGGTCCTGCGTAGCCCCTTGCCAAGCTGATTGTCTGGGCTGCACCCCCGGCAGAAGCGCAGTCTTCCGTCCGTTTTTCGCATCCTCACCAACTTGCAGCCGACCTCATTCAACCTTATTGTGTGACCTCATGTCAATCTCAAACCTGTCCCCAACAGGAACCACACAGATTCAACGTGAAATCAGCCTGAATGTGACTCATCATCCTTGCCCATTCACCTGAATGGACTTGAATTGTCCGCACACCATCACAAATTCAACGAATCTCAAAAAATTGCTCTCGGTTGTAACTTTCAAAATGCTCGCTGAGCAGGCATCTGAATCGTCGTAAAAACACAATCTGCACTGCATCCCCCACACAGCCACACACATGCACGTGCGCTCTAAATGTCTAGAAATTATGTGGAACAAATTGTGATATATCTGATATATCTTGCAATCATCACCATATTTTCTAGGGTCAAAGTTTTCGTGACAATCCTGCACTGCAATGTGAAAGTCTCAAAAACTTAAAAATGACACCAGCCTTCAGATGTACCTCTATGTGCACATGTTGCCGTTTACACATTATGCTTTACACACTCATATTTTCTAACACAGCATCTTGCTCGCAAACACCGAGCCACACGCACAGTCAGCACTCAACTAGATGATCCAGCAAACTAAATTGTTTGTTGTTTATCTTCTTTGCCATACCAGCATTCAAAATGTTTATATTCCACTTTTCTGCAACATGTCGCGCCTTAACCGACGCGCAAACACAAGCAAGCAAGCAAGCAAGCAAGCAAGCAAGCAAGCAAGCAAGCAAGCAAGCAGGCAAGCAAGCAAGCAAGCAAGCAAGCAAGCACGCACGCACGCACGCAAGCAAGCAAGCAAAACATACCAACAAAAACAAACAAGGTAGACACACAAGCGACAAAGAAATTGCATAGGATAAATAAGGACACACAGTCACAGTGAACAAATAAACACACAAAAGATAATCCCATGTGCAAATCAATTCAAAATACCTGGACAAAAACATGAGACCAAATTTAAGAAAATACAACAACCAGAACAACAATGTCACAAAAGGATGCAAAAAGAAAAATGAGAAATGTTCTCCCTGGTCCTGCGCATTATCCGGCCAGTTCGGATGACGCTGCGGTTCCGGCACGCTTGAAACCTGGTGAGCACCGTCCTCGCACGCTGATGCAGCATTGTTTCCTAGAAGAACATCCAAACAAATCAACACAAAGATCCATAAACCGAATCTGACTCCATGCATCTTTTCGAGAATGTGACCAAATTCTTGCCCGACTCCACCATTGCTTTGACATGCTTTGATATGCTAAAGTAATGGCTGGATGCAAATCAGGACCAATTTTTCTTGCTCAAGCCATGGACAAAACCTTGCCGCAACCGGTGTCTCTCAGGTCCTGAGCACCAGTCGACCAGGTCTGATGTGACTCTGTTCCGGGAGTGCTCATGTTCTGCCATCCTGCAGAATCCTCGCCAAGTCAAGGCAGCTGGCAAACAATCTGAGGGAATGAAGCCCTGTGAGACTCCAAAACAAGTTTGGACGGGATAGTTTTCCAAGCGGCAGGTGATTTGACTGGTGATTTGAATCAAAACTTGGAATTTCCATCTGAAACATATTCTCTATATTTCTCACTGATCTCCCAAACTTAATGTTCAGATGTGCTGCAATGAAATCTGAGTTTGAAAGCAAAAAACATCAAGCTCTGTTGGCTTCCATCTGCATCTCTCAAGACTTTGTCTCCTTGAGTTTTGAGCTTCCACCTTCCCAGTTAAGTGGGTTGTACCAGCTCAAACCGTACAGCACATTGCAACTCCCTTGAAATCTGGCAAAGTGAAATTGACCGCAAATATCTTGGTCGGGAAGATCTCTGTAAAACATTGTACAACCACCCTTGAGTGCCCTTAAGTATCTAAAAAATACTCTTGCATGTAAAAATAAATGCACGCAAACACTTGTGAACATTTCAGTTGGCGAGTTCTTGCTCGGGCAAAATTGTGCCGTTCCTGGGTCCTATCACTGACTCGCTCACAGCTTATCCAAACGAAAACCATTGAAAACACCAATGTGAAGATGATCACTTTTGCCTAAAACAAATTGCCAGTCAGGAAGGTCTCTATCAAACAACCTTTCCTTGCACCCAAATTGTTGACCTTCCATGGTCAAGCCACTGAAAAGACATCCTATTTTCAACATTTTGAACTATGATGTCAATTGCCACAGGGCGTCTGGATCACCAAGGTCCGAACACTGACCAAACACGAGAATTCCCATGCCACGATATGTCACAGTGTTCCGTCCCTTACCCCAGACATATCTGATCGTAAGGACTTCCAAGTATCACAATGAAAGATCGAATTTGTTACGTCTAGCTTCACACTTCCAAACACCTTGCAGTTTGAACAGTGTCCCGAATGAAATCCTTCCTGCTTCGGAATACCAAGCATTCTTCCAGCCAAACTCTACACAACCACATCTTCCTGTCCTGCATGGACCCTTGCCCAGCTGCTTGTCTGGGCTGCATCCCGGGCAAAGCCAACTTTCCATGTTCGGCATCCTCGCCAACCAACTTCCATCCGACCTCATGTGACCTTCTTGACCTCATGCCCACTCTCAAACCTGTCTCTTGCAGCAACACAGATTCTAAGCAAACTCAAACTCAACGTGATTCATCATGCTCTTGAATCTTAGAGTCTTAGATGTCACTAGCACAGGTGTTGCCCATGTACTTGAATGGGCTAAATTGTCCACACACCATCCCAGACTCAACTAATTTCAAAGCAATGTTCCTTGGCTATCTCTCTCAAAATGCTTGCTGAACAGGCCTCCGAACTGGCATTGTTCTATGTACTAGCCAAATGTGCAACTTTTGGTAACAGGCAAGGATCTCAACAAACAGCATTGCATCCCCCACAGCCACACACATGCACATGTGCTCAAAATATCTAGAATTTTTATGGAAGGACTGTGATACATCTGGGTCAAAGTTTTCGTGACAATCCTGCACTGCAATATGCAAGTCTCCAAAACTTAAAAATGACACCAGCCTTCGAATGTATTCTATTTACGTTTGTACTGTATACACGTCTTGCCGTTTACGAGTTTTGTTTCCACACCCATGTCTCCTGACACACAACCTTGCTCAAGAAACATGGGGCCAGAGTCATCACTCAGATAGATGATCCGGAAACTAAATTGTTTGCTGTTTATCTGTTTGAATGTTCTTTTCCTTACCAACATTGCAAACAAATTACGTCGTGAATGCAAACAATCTGGGTGTGTCTATAATCCCTTTCTCTCCTTTTCCAAAACATGTCCTGCCCGAATTGCAAAAACACCTGCAAACAAACAAATCGAAAAAACAACACGTTGACACGCAGGAAAAAAAAAAACATAAGGATACAAACTTTGTAAACAGTCACACATAAACACACAAACCACAAAAACAAACAGTCATACACAGTCATGCGCAAAAACATACAAAAATAATATCGCACAGTAACGGTATGTGAACAAATTAAAACTTAATCTTACAAGATATAACAACAGGAACAACAGTTCAACGAAAAGATGCAAAACGAATAGATGAAAAATGCTCTCCCTGGTCCAAGCATATTCTCCCTGGTCCTGCACATTATCCGGCCAGTTCGGATGACGCTGCGGTTCCGGCACGTTTGAAACCTGGTGCGCACGACCGCAAATATCTTGGTCGGGAAGATCTCTGTAAAACATTGTACAACCACCCTTGAGTGCCCTTAAGTATCTAAAAAATACTCTTGTATGCAAAAACAAATGCACGCAAACACTTGTGAACATTTCAGTTGGCGAGTTCTTGCTCGGGCAAAATTGTGCCGTTCCTGGGTCCTATCACTGACTCGCTCACAGCTTATCCAAACGAAAACCATTGAAAACACCAATGTGAAGATGATCACTTTTGCCTAAAACAAATTGCCAGTCAGGAAGGTCTCTATCAAACAACCTTTCCTTGCACCCAAATTGTTGACCTTCCACAAATCATGGGTTCCTGCGAATGTTCAACAAGGGCCCAACAACGGCCAACTTGTCATCATGAGCCGCACGTCTGCATGTGAAATCCTGTGCTGCTTAAAGTCTGTTCTCCCTGGAGCCTCTGTCGGCATTGCCAAGTTGGAAGCGACATTTCGCTCCGCCGGCTCCTTTCCAACCACTGGTTGTCAACCAACCATTTATTAATGATTACTAGGGAAAATACAAAAAATGTTTGAAACCACCAACCAGTAGTTGTTTCACCATCATTTGTTGGTCATTATCCCCTATGATTAACCAATATGAATGGAGTTGTAACCCCGTATAAACCACCAACCAGACAAGTTCTGACGACTCATTTTCTTTGACAATTCAGTGTGGTATCTTGCCATGGGACCACGAGAAGTTTTGCCATTGAGTTCTATCCAAGTCCTCAAATCTCAAGGGCACCGCAAGATGTCAAGTTGTACAAGAAAGGAACAATGAAAAAGTGTCAGTGTTCCCACTTGGCTTCATAACAAAATCATGAATCCATGAATGCAAAGGAAAACCCATGCTCCCCTACATCGTGAGGGGTTTTCGCAATTCCGAGTTGTTTTCTGTTCGACTCAGACTTATCTGCAAGACTTCTGGCCCACAGTGAAACGGCATTCTAAAAGTTCCGAAAATATTGCAAAACCATTGCTGCATGGTTGTTTAACATTCTTCTAAATCCAAGGCCGCATGAACGATTCTTCCAACATGATCAGTGTGCCGTGTCTACAGTCAAAATTGCTATGTGAATCTCTTTGGCTTTCCGCAGCAAAGCACGACTCAGTCACTAGGGTTTCATTTACATGGCAGTGGGTCAAAACCCCGTACCCCTGGTTTCCCTATGATTAACCATTGTTTCCCCTATTGCTAGTGATTATCCCCGAGTTTGGTTGGTTGACTGCTTGACCCATTGCCACATGGCTACGGGTACCCCTGGCTGTTCACATCACATGACCAGTTCCTAGTCGAGCTCTTGGGATGTATCCCCCCATGGGACCCCGCTGCTCCTGGAAGTTCCTGGGAGGTATCACCACAGGAGAGCGCCAGGGCGCATCATCCAGCCGGGCAGCTGGTGGAGGCAACATCGGCAGCTGACCCTGCGGAGAAGGTGATGATCATAAGATGCCTACCTAAACCTCCCAAAACCATCATTTTTGTAGCTTATGAATGCTTATGCTTCATATTTCAGGGGGTAAAAACCTACCTTTTTCAAGGTTTTGGGGGCCAATGGTATCTACTGGTTGTGCTGATAGTGATAAGAATAATCATCATGTTTCTCACTTATCATGCCCAGGAGATACAAATCAACTATTTCATCAACTCATGTTGGTGATTCGGACGCAAATGATCAACCTATCATGAAATCGTCAAGCAGAATAACAGCGGCTCGGCTGGCGCAATGCTCCCCTCGGATCCTCCAGAGATGCCACCACTGGAGACCCGGCTTTGCACATGGTGGGCGCCAAGCTCGAAGGTGGGAGGTCGGGCTCGGGTGGCCGCATGGCGCCAGACCTCGTGACGGGACCGTTTCCGACTCAGAAAACTATGTTACACACGCCCATCTTGGAAAATGAAGAATATAAATATATATATATATATATAAACCCTAAGGAAAGCTGTACTGCAGCCATGAATTCCTTTGCCAAGTTCTTTGATGTTTGTTTTCTTTAAGTTCAATTTACTAGTTCACCAAATAATGGATAATTATGATGTCAACAATGCTCAGTGGCTAACATGAAAAAACACAAATATGCACAACATGAATCCTGACCAAGTTTGATGCTATTTGTTGCTATTTACTATCTGCTAGTCATGTATGAGGCTGAATGCTATGGACGTGCCTCCTTGTGCAATCTATCGAAATGCCTCTATAGACAATACTGGTTGTTTGAAAACAAAGCCAAATGGATAGTGTAATATAGATCTATGTATCTTTAAAATCTTCACGCAGCAAGCCCTTTTTCAGCATGCAAAAACCATATTAGCGTTTGCAATATGCGCATTTTGACTTATATAAATATGCGCATTTTACGAGCTCATGATCATGAGTGCCGGCTTAGGCGGAAAAAGTCACCGACGCGACATCGCTGTAGGGGCACCTCTGTAGAGATTCGGGCATTTTTTTCGGCATGGGCATCTTCTTGGCCGCGGGTTTTTTGCGAGGCTCCCACTCTGCCCGCTCCATCAAGAATTCCAGTTCCTGGAGTGCGGCAACCCCCCCTACAACTTGCCAAATGAAAAATCAATAGCTCAAACTGCTAACAACAAGCAATTTGCAAATCCAGTGTTCAACAGTGGCGAAAATCAGAGTTACAAAAACATGCTCAGTGCTGTTCAAATTGGCCGAATCCAACTCCAAGCAATTGGGAACTCAGCCAACTCAAGTCTCATCATTATCATTACCATTCCCAGGCACTCCGTGGATAGTATGTTTACTTTTGCCAGCCATGTACTCAGTCTTCTCACGGCTCTCCTGATGAGTCTTTCTGAGCTCTTCCAGCTTGCAGCCGTGCTCGGAAGTCCAGATCTCCAACTTTTCCTGGGGGACTCTCGGGGCTCGCCATGACTGTTTCGACGGCAAGGAGGCACAAGTCTTGAGTTTGATAGACAAACCAACCAACCAACTAACCAGGTAACTAAGCAACCAACTAAGGTTGCCAGTTTGACTAGAGGCTCAAGTTCGTTTTCAGTGCTCTTCACGGTTACTTTGGGTTTCTTCACTCTTGTGGAAACTATTTGTAGCAGTGAAAATGTCGCCGCGAGCAAGTTCTGATCGCAAGCTGTGTCTTCAAAATGGGGACCCAACAAAATCCAAAGAAAAGCAGATTATCCCCGCACAAATGCACACACACACACACATGCGTTGGCATAGCAAATCACAGGTGCACAAGCATCGACAGGCTTCTCTCAATTCAGATTCAATTTGGATAACCCCCCTCTACCCTGAAGTTGGCTTATACGGTGCAAGCATAGATTTCTTGCCCCAATCGATTTGATATGATTTGATATAGGCAATGATTGACCTAATTCAGGGCATCAACAACCTCAAACCGCAATTGGCAAATGTGGTCCTGACTTGTAAACATGATTGAACATCATGTCCCGCTAATTTAGAACCCCTTCGATGGTACCATGTCTATGGGAAATGGAATTACCCGGATCGATTCATTGTTCTGCTTTTGACAAGTACTTTCCTCTTGAAATCTCCAACATTCTCCAACAAAACATGTAAAGATCGAGCAACGCACTCAAACAACAAACAACAAACAAACTTGATGTCTCAGGTGCTGAGACAGGGCCACCAACTGGGGAGACTGGTGCCTGGTTGCAGGTCAGCGCAGAGTGGCACCTCTCGTCCTCGTGCTAGGTGCGACCCAGTTTCTGATCCTCCCAGCCACAAAACTCGCGTGAAGAAACGAGTTGGCAAGGTCTTCGTATCTCCCTCGCCTCGCCGTCGATTCGACTTCGTTTACTGATCTTTGAAAGATCAGAATTATAGTTCCAGGATGAACCCGGCGAGTTCTCACAAATTTGCCAGGTCCTTCGAGAATAATTTTGCCATACACTTGAATTACATGCTGATCTGAGAATTATTTGTCAATCTATCAATATTAAAAAAATATGTAGAAACAAATAAATGTATAAATAAAATATATATATATATAAATTCATTTGCTAATTTACAGACACATATTTGAAAAAACAAATAACACACACATATATATATATATATATATATTTGTAAACATACATGTACAGATAATTGCATATATACAAGCATGCACATCTATAGCCATACATTCCACCTACCAGCCAATCGGCTTGTTGGAATTCTGGAGAAACACACACAAAATCTTTTTGGTGGATGAGTTCTCTATTGAGCAGAGCGACCCACCTGGTCCAAAGGGTGGAACTTATATACTTCATTCTTTGGAACGGAGGGTTTAGCATAGACAAGCCTCTAAATGGCCACCAAAATTTGACTACGTGTCTCCATTCAAAATGCAATAACAGTTTTTTTGGCAACCTGGGACCCTGGGATACCTACCCCATCTCTCCAAGATTGGCTTGCCAACCTTTAAAATTCAAGAAACATTGGACGGGCACCATCATAAACACGCCCAAATAGGTTTATTCATTGGCAACAATCCGTTGATGAACTACATCCAAGAATGATCAGCATCCATATAATATTGCTCCCATCCATATACCAATGAATGTTTCAAGTGGAAGATTGTAAATACATTTGTATGATAATTGATTTGAATGGGATGTACCATCCATCCTTAGAGTGCCCAATCTCCAGGAACCGGTGGGGGAGCCTACTGTAAGGATCACACCATTGCTCGATTGAACAAACTCAATGCCAGACTTCATGGCCGCTGCCACGTTGATGTAGATTGCAACATCCGCGTCCTGGACAAGGGCCGAGCAACCTAAGCAGCCTTGGAGGATGAAGATACTGTGGATATCTGCTAATTGGTGCTGAGTTCATGGTGAACCAGTGTAAAAGTAACAGATTAAGCAAGTGTTACATAGTAGGTTAATCAATGGAGAAACACCTTAAAGTTGTCCACCAACTTTAAGGCTCGGCAGGTAATCAATGTTAACTTCATTGATTGTTCAAGCAGTGGGCTAATTGTAGGTTAAGTATGCTAATCAATCGTTAACTAATTTGTGCATGGTTAAACTATGTCAATCTTGAACCTACCAACATGATCACGGGTTTGTTTGATATTGAATCTATTTCATCCCCACAACTTTGGCAGTGTGGGTTATTGCAGGCCCATGCTTGCGATGCTTCTTGATGGTCGTTGCAGGACATGTTTGCCTGCAAGTCAGATTAGTGAAGCATTGTGCAGCTGTTCATTGTCATTAGTTACGGTCCTCTTACTACCATCCATGGATGAACCGTTGCTTCCCCACACTTCATAATAAATCAATTGTTAATGAACTGCTTCAGCATTGATGTTAATCAACTTTGCATTGAATGTTCATTGATTCCCAAGTCATCTGACATTAGTCACCAATCCACTAATTCATTCAATACAAATTCATCACGGTTCAACCATTGAGCTTCCCTAAATCAAGCATCGCCCAATTGACATCCATAAATCATCAATTAACCATGACTGAATTTCTCAATGAAGAATTCACAAATCAGCAAAATTGGGTCACCATCATCCACCAGCTTGAACCATACCCTCTAGTAAAATCAATCAAAAATCCACCATTCAAACCGCTGATTTCCAGTTTTTTCCTTCTAATGAAACTGGATTTCCCATTGCCATGTTAGGAATTAGCCGCGGGATCCGGTGGGAACCCCCAACAGTTCGAAGTCAGCAGCTTGATTGGCAGCCTGACGCATGCCAGAGATTACTCCCTCGCCAGGAAGGCCCATACCTCGGAGATACGGGGCGGTCAAATGCCCATTGTTGTGGTGTCTGTGCATGTTTCCGGGCAGCAAATGTGTATTTTGATCATTGGTTACCCAACCCTACTCATGAATCTGCGACACCTCCGTTCAGACTCCTACTGATGAGATTCAGCAAATCATTCATTGCCTATCTATATCTTAAACTAATCATGTAAAACGTTTGCTTAATTTGGTTTGAGTTTTCGAATGCCAAAGCTCTAGGTTTTATCTCGACCACGGCCTGAGCACAGGTGAGTCGACTCTCTGACCCAGGTGCACATGTGAATGTGGTTCCTTCCCATCGTCTTCAGCCCTTCGTGGCGAATCTTCAGCCAGGAGTGCATGAAGGTCCCGTGCACCTGAGGAAAGATAAGAAATTTGACTGTTGAAGGTGCACCTGGTGGTTGGTTGAACCACCTCCATTTTCAAAAAAAGGTCGACCAACCATGTGTTAAGGCTGGTGAACATGGAAAAACATGAAAACAAAGTGTTTCTAATAGTAAAGATTATTTTAGTTTCTAGAAATATCAGAATTGGTGCAGGAAAGACCGAACAACTCCGCGGTGCTTCCAATATTTCCAATTTATCCTGTCAACAAGAACACATTGATTCGACTAGAACACATGGATGAAAACATAGCGCAATTAAAAACTGGGAAAGCAAAAATGATCGGGTTGCCAATTGTTGTGCACCAAGTGGAGGCTCACAGCGTCTCAACACAGCAATGATGATAATCATTGGAATGAGACTCCATTGCACATAAACTCAAAATATTTAAGGATTGTGGATGATTCTTGACATGTTGATACAGTCCAAGAAATCGTGAACATCCAATCAAGAAACATTTGCACGTCTTTGGACATTATGCACAAGAGTGGCGGAAGTCACCAACAAATAGCACAGTCTGAGATACAACCATAGCATGGGTGCGGAACATCACTACGAAGTGCTCACCCCACGAAATGTGTCTTTTGAGATGGTGATATGCAACGGACCATGCATCCTCCTTTCGGTACACAAGGTGCAACCCGTCCCACTAACATCTGTTCTCATTCGCAAAATCAATCAGGACTTCTTGCCACTATGTATGCACTGTAGAGATATTAGATGTACATAAGAATATGTATATATATATATATAAATATAGTCAGCTATAATCATTCCAAACATCCCTCCAGGGATGAAGAATGATGAAGACTAAAAAAAAATCGCAGCGGAATTTCCTCGTTCATGGACAGCCACTGAAAGCGTGTCAGCCGCTCAGGATCTTTGGAGAACCAGGCCCCATGCACCCCTGCCCTGCTGGTGTGGCGCCGGCTCTCTGTTGCCAAGGTCTTCTGCACTGCGCAAGGCAAGGTGTGCGGAATCCTCCACCTTCGAGATGGAATGCCCCTGAGCCAAGGCAGGATGTCCCCGTTAAAACCCCAGGCCCATCCAACTAACTCGAACCAGAAAAACAATTCAGTGTAGACTTTTGTCCTTGATTCCTGGGAACGAAGTAAGCAAACAGGATGGCAACATGTAGTAACCGTAGTGACGGTAGGTGTTGGATCAACCGAATACTGGTTTCTCAAAACGAAAACTGACTTCAGCGGAAAAACACCTTTTCCAAGCCTGAGATTGTCATTGTTGCATGCAAGAACCTGGTGAGAACCCGAGTCTGTTTGAAGAGCCAGAAAATCATACACTTCCATCAGCACTTACACAAAGGCTTGCTCATACCGGGCAAAAAAATGGACCTCACGTGACCTCACGTGATGCGCCGCTACATGTTGTCCGCTGCATCCGCTCCCTGCCTGCGTTGCACGAACCCATATCTTTCCGTCGGGTTCCTTATCCTGGACCAGGTCGCGGTCCGAAATTGGGTCCGATCATCCCACCAGTGGGTAAGTCTCCCTTGACGTGGTTCCAATGCCGGCCCCTGAAAAAAGTGATTTCTAAGGGATCGCTATATCTTTCCGATGCAAACTGAACCTTTTTTCAACCCATCCCCAAGGATGGCTGTATGATACTGTATGATGTTGTAATCAAGCAGGGGGGCCACCCTCAAATGCGATTGTGAAAGATAAGTCAAGTATGGTGGTCATACAGTTATACAAGTGAATAATCAAGCATTCTATGACCAACCAGGTAGAGGGATACAAGCAAACCAACTTTATATAATGGAGACAATTCTATACATATTAACATCCATTACCATGATGATTTCTTGTTGTAACTGGCATCCCAATGTCACACTGATGCGTGGGACCATGCACCATGTGCTGGAAGCGACCCCAAGCGCCGTGCCTCCCAAATCTCAAAGCGTTGCTTGGGGCAGGTCTTAACGACCCAACGAATCTGAGAAAGATCCCTGCGGCCGGGGGAAGTGGCAAGAAATTGGATCGTTTGTTGACAGCATCAGAAGGAAAGTCTCGCGTATGGATTACATTGTAAACTCACAGAAGATTACAAATAACCCACAGAATAACCCCAAGTGAATATCAATAGTATCATTACAGAATATTACAGATCACCCACAGAATGCAGGCTGCCCCTGGGAGTTGGCACAAACTTTTCTGAACATGATAGAAACCTGTCTGATGTATTACAATGGACCCCAAAAAAATAAAAAAACTGATTTGCAAACAGGATCATCTTGTGGTGGACCGGGTCTGCCGCAATGTCAGCATCGGAGCAATGTCAAAAACACATGGTAAGAAACTGGCCAACTAACGATTAGAAAGGGGCTGGCTGGATCTGGCACTAGGAACTGGGTAAGGCTCTCCATTTGACATTCCAAAGCATGTTCTTCTGCGGGAAACGTGATTCATTGGTAAACTACTTTCGCACCAACAAAACGAAATGGTGATGGATGGAACTGCACAGCTTTGGCAAGGCTCGTTGTTTTGCCACTCTCCTTTTCCCTCAGGGCAATCAACTGATCCACAGAGACAAAGCCATGCTTGTCCATGTCGAGCTCTTCCTGAGGCGCCCATGGCGCGATCCCTAAAACATGCTGCGTCACAGCCACTTCATGTCACTTCTAAGACTTGGCTGCGGGTCAAAACCTTGTTCCCCATCATTAGCCATTCTTTTCCCTATATAGTTTTGTTGGTCATTATCCCCCATCAGTTGGTTGGTTAACCGCTTGACCCAACTCGCCACTCGTGTCGCAACCCACCCAACAGTCACTCGGGCCTCGGAGGCTCCATGACGCAGGACGTAGGTCAACCATTTGGAGACCGAGTCGTTGTCATTGGAGAAGTCGTTTCGCCAGTAACTTCTCCGGTCATCACCTGAAGTCGTGTGGCTGTCAAAGGATTGCCAGGGATGCGCCGGTCACTGGTCATTTGGCTATGGGTCAATATCAACCATCAATAGTGGTGGACAATAAGCGACAAAACTAAAGGAAAACAATGGTGAATGATGGGGAACCAGGGGATGGCCAGGTTCAACAAAAACTCTTTCAACCACGAACAACACCTAGTGAGACCTGACGAGCGGCTCTTGTGCCACGAGGAACGTCCGTCCCGGTCTTGCCGGAAACTACTGGATTTCTTCCAGTTGTTCTTATTCACAGACCAGCTATCGTGGTGATAGCCGTAGTCATTGTTCCATTTGCCCATGGCTACCACTCGCTGCAGTAGCAGATGGAGGAACAGTTTGCCGCTGGGGGCCAAGAAGAGCCAGCGGGCGCAAGTCAGCCACCCGTCTGTTTCAGTCCCTGATCCGTAGATCGAAGTGTGCGCCCAAGTACAGAATGGTACGGATCTCCGCCATCGATAGCAACACAAACCATGCAGCCTATATAAGAGGTTGTGATTGACCCATTCGTTGACTGGTTCTTCAAGTCGTCTCCTTGAAATTCACGCTATGAGATTCCAAATCCTCAACTCCAAAGTGCTGACTGGAAACTGCTGAGATTCTGAGCAGTTTCCATACTCTTGGCAAACTGGTGGCAACCCACAACCGGTGTCCACAACGGGTGTCCGCAACTGGCTGTGGGTCAAAACCCTGTACCCTGGTTCCCATCATTAACCATTCTTTTCCCTATAGTTTGTTGGTTATTACTAATGGTTAGTTTGTTGGTTATTGCTAATGGATGCTAATGGTTAATATTGACCCACAGCCAACCGGTGTCCACAACTGCTTGGTGCTGCTCCCCCCTCGGAGTTGTCGGAGCAGTCGTGGTCTTTTTGGACACCGCCGCTGCCGCTTTGCCGAACTCTTCGGCCAGCGTTCGCAGATCTTTACGGAGGCGCATGTTGTCCTGGCAGTCCGCAGCCCTGGCACCCACCTGGAACCCACCTGGAACCCACCTGGAACCCACCTGGAACCCACCTGGAACCCCTGGACCTGGGCAAAACCAGGACTTCCTCACCTCTAAAACGTCCAACCTGACCTAACCAAGGCTGCTCCCACTTGGCGAACACCTGATCCATGAAACATGGGGCCAACCACGTGTTAATGGGAACGGACTCTTGCCAAGTGCAGCCGGGCTTGTAGCCGCTCCAGTTCATCTCGGATGGATTTGCGGCTTACCGCAATTGCTCGGTTTCAGATTTTTTTCTTCGGGATGCTTTACTTGTAGAACTGTCAAAGTCCACCTTAGGACCATCGCCAATGCTTTCACTTTTGATTCTCAGTGGGGACCCCTTTCTGACCGCCATATTGTGATCAAACTTTACTTTAGGTGAACCCCCCAGAATTTGGAGGCACTATTGTTTGATAGAACCCATTGAGCATTGAAAACGACAGAAGCCACTATGAATCCCTATGGCACATGCTGGTCGTCCCTTCAGCTCCGGCGCACCAACAAAGCTTCTTCCGCCACTTTCTCCAGTTCCTCCAGCTGATCCCGAAGCGCCCGACTCCTCCCGAAAACGGTCAGCTGTCCGGTATGGTCACTGTGGAGTTCAACCAGGGCAGCGAATCGAAGTAGCGATCCGGTTCAAAGAGTCTGTCCACTACTCTGGTAACGAATGACTACCAAATTATCCATGGTTCCATACTAACGTTATAGTTCCACCATGTTGCAGCCCTTCACGGTCCACCAATTCGTCGGCTCCACCGTCCTATCTCGTCGACCAGGTAGCAAGCCCAACAGTTTCGATCCAGCTCCTGGGGGAAGCAGCAGCGCAAAGGGCTACATGACTGGCACAAGTTGTCAAGGGTTTCAGTGAAGCATTGGACATGCAAATTGTAATTGTGAAAGTGATACTATGTGATTACGAAAACGACAACCTTACTTGGGTAATGAGATTGTATGAGGGTAAACTGGACCAAGAGTGCAAAAAGAGACCAACATAGACCAACTACGAGGAAAGTGACATCCATGTACCACCTCTAGTTTTTTTCCCAAATTCGCATGATGGTGGCTAATCTGTCAGTGTTGGGATCTGTGAAAGCTCAACACCTGTTGGCTTGGCTGACAAGCACTTCCGGGGATATGCCCCCAAAATTGGGGCCCAAACGATCTTCCTGAAAGTCAGCTTAAAGGCTTAATGGGCAGTAACACTGAATCAACGAATCAACATATGAAACGGGTGTTCCACCACCTCCTTCATCATAATTGGTTTTTCTCACCAACGAATAGGATCTCATAAGGCAGGATTGATGGGCCCACCAGCCTCGACCCCCAGCTTTAACCCCTTGATGCCCTTGACATTTCGTCGCTCCCCCTGCGCTCCTGGACGCGATCTAGCAGCCTGGAGCGATGCTGTCACAGCTATCCGTCTCGCTATGTCTGGATGGTCACCTGCCTGGTTTACATTGCGAGGCTCCCACTGTCCTGGCCTTCTCTACATCTAGACCGGCCAGGACTGGTCAGTTTTTCAGACACACCAAGGCCCTGGATGACACATGAGCAGCTTGTCCCTTTCAACAAAAACCGCTGGATTGCAACATACCTTCGATTGGAGGTCTAGTGGTAGTTACTCCAGCTCTTAGATGGCACTGGATAGTGAATCTCCAGTTTGTTGATTTCTCGACGAGGTTCTTCGGAGTGAGCACCAATAAGGAAAGACAGTGAATTGATCAACAATGTAAACATCTATCTAAACTTAATATCAAGTATATACAGTATGTTAAAAGTATATATTATATATAATTGTGTGCATTTGTATCATTAATGTCAATTACTTAATCACCATATTGGATGCACATCTCCAGGAGGAGGAGTGACCCTGGAGATCCGTGGACGGCACCTCCGGCTCTGGACGAGCTTCTGAAGATCTCATGGTGCGCATGAGGAATGAAATCAGTTCCTGGGGCGGGAACTACACCATGGGAATTTGATTCATCACCAACGAAACCCACTAAACTAATTAAATAATGTATATACTATATTATACATGTATCATAATGTAGCTAGCATTTTTATATGTGTTAGTAAATGTTAATAATAGATCATTGTTGAAATCAATACAATGTATTGTACAGTATAATTTGTATAATTGCAATAACTATATACACTTCTGCCCAATGATTATCAACTGCTAGGCAATGTATAATCATGTATTAGTATAATCTATATATGTATGCTAGTAAATGTTAATAACTAATCGTTATATACTCGCAATATCTTGCGATTGTTCAAATCCCGCAAACAAGATAAGATTTGGTACGGGCACTATGGGTCAAAAGACTAGGGACACAAGTGAGCTGCTCATTTTGCAGTCACCCAACATTTCATCGTTGGGGACATCCTATGGTTCCGTTTTACTTCCTTTGAAACATGGCACTCTGTCGCATTGTCACCACACTGGCGGCGGCCTCCTTCTCTTTGCTATCCGCTTGCAAGCATTGCCTGGGCTCAGGTTGCCCCTAGCAAAATTTTACCATCACATTTCATCTAAATGAAATTCGAAATTGAAGCTACTACGACCACACAAAGTGGAGAAGAGGAATCTTGACACACACTCTAATATTTGATCCACCATGCATATGCGCTTAGCCAACGAAATTCGGATTGATCCCAACCAAGGATGGCAGTTGGACACAATCAAACGCAGATCTGAGATACAAGTATATCTCTACAGCATAATAACCTAGATATCTCTAGGTACATCTAGGGTACATCCCTTAGTCATCTTTCAACACAAACACCTTCGCCTGGGTTGGATCCCAGCAGCTCACTGGAGCGCAACAACTCCAGGTCTTGTTCCAAGCCCGCGTTCTGGCTCTCCAACTCTTCGATCTTTTGCACCTCAGCCAGGTTTCAGCCAGGTTTCCTGGTTCCCGTCGCCCCAGGGAACACCTGACTAACAAAGCAGGACGAACTGACCCAAGGTGAGGTGAAAATGGCTTGACCCAGCTGGAAGCTTTTTCTTGTGCATGCTGGGAGCAGCACATTCAGCAAGTCTTCCCATGTTTCAAATCCCGCAAACAAGTGATTTGCACGGAAGTGGACGTGAAGTGATCCTGCAATTCTCGGCTTCTGTTGCTCAGCTGCTGAGAACTTGACATAGAGAATTGAGTCAAAGGCCTGCAAAGCGCAGAACGTGCTTAGAATTCCATAAAGTCTTGTCAGATTATGTCAAATTCGAAATGTGTCGGCTCAGTATCAATGTAAATTCTCAAAATGTTCAGAGAGTACATAATTGCGACTGGAATGACTCTCTTAGTCGACAAACGTTTAGCCAGGACCGACTTGAGTTAGACTCACTGTGCAAGCACTTTTCGGATGATCAACATCCCCTCCTACAAATATTTACATGTCTTATGACTTTCCCTCCTACGGTATGATGCAGTATGTTCCCACATCCGTGCCCGTAAAGGCAGTCCAGTGGGCTTTGCACGATGAGGGTTGGCGCATCCGGTTTGCACAGCTGCTCCTTAATCCAAAATTTGGTTCCAGCGTACTCAATGACCTCAGGGAAAATTGTAAGTATGTACATAGTATGTATCATCTGCAGTACTTCAAGTAGAAACTTCCATGACCTGCGATCTCACCATTCAGGGTTGATTCGGCTTTATTCCATCTTTTGAATCGCACGTGCATATATCAATATATGTTGTACGTACATGCATATGCTAGATCACAAGATATCACAAGGAAATCTGCACTGAACAATCTGAGGGTGATCTGGACAAAGAAAAACTGTACCAGGGTCTAGGTGTAAGTGCGCTCCACACCCACGCTCGCTTGGAAACCGTTGAGTAGCTACAACCACTCATCGATCCGAGGAAACTGAGTAGCGCAACTGGAACGGAAAACCAACGACAATGCGACCAAAATATTGATGCAATAATTTGATGGCGGTCACCCCATCAAAACAACTCGAACCAGCAGGATAGCCAGAAATTCAGATACATTCCGCAAGTCCATAAATACGTTGATCATTGTGCATCTGCATAGTAAGTATATTCAAATCATGTGTGAACTAAGGAAATCACTATACAGTAAGAATCCACAATGCAAACCCTGGCCACCACTCCCAGGATTCGTTACCTGAGTTCGCTCACCATCCGAGCGGCGCCTCACTGACTGCTCCATGTGAGGCAGCGCCGTGTGAGGCAGCGCCGTGTGAGGCTGCGCTCGGAGAGGTGGACGCCTGGAGGCCGACAACGGACCCATCTGACAACTCGGATCCTGAATCCTGGATAGAAGTGAACATCAGCAACAAAAATATACAACAATGATTGAATATGCTGGTTCATGCAACAAAAATGATTGAATATGAACCAATACATTGATGAATGATTGATTTAATGAACAAACGATATTGCATGATAAATATCACCAGCATTGATTGATTGAATATGCTGGTACATGCTGGTGAGTATCATCAACCAATCAACCAATCAACCACCATCACTAACATCACCAATAATCAACCAATCAGCCGCCAGAAAACTGGCTGAACTCCCCCGAGGATGCCTCCTTGGCTTCTTCTGCATCAAGTTTCCGCTGATGTTCTCGGACTTGCCCGCGAAGCTCATCAGCCTCAGCCGCCAAAGCTGCCAACATCTGCATCTGTGCACAGTATGATAAACCATTGGCAAGAATGACCTGTTCATCATGGACGATGACTAGTAATGGTCCATTAGTTTTATGAATGAATTGATGATTGACAAGCGTTAAGTATTAACAATTGATGTCATTGATGAATCATCAAGTATCAACATGTGTCATCTATTTGTAAACTGAAGTTCATGGCCCATGGCTATTGATGTGAAGTAGGTTATTGCCATTCGCTTCTTGGTAGATGGGTATCCAATGAATCAGATTACTGTGCATTTGCAACGGCCAATATCACGGCAAAGAGCAGTGATTATACGTACTTTTTAATTGGGTCAAGAGTAGTGTCCATAATTGTTGCTATATTTGTTCCTGAGTAGTCATTGCTATATGTTGCTGAGTAGTCAGTAGTGTCAATTGTTTGTTGCTATGTGATTGCTCCTATATCAAACAAACAAACATCGTTGCTCACCACCGAACAACAACGACACCACCGAGCTCTACCGCGGGCCCTCCATGACGACCACGGACCGCAAAACAAGCGACGCGAAAACGATTCTTCCGCTGCAGTTCTTCCAGCTCCAAACGCAGAGCCTGGCCCCAAAGGCACCGGGTTTCATGACGCCGCGACGCGTGGTACATCGTGGTACGCATCAGCAAGTTTCAAACCGGTAAAGTGTTTAAAATATGGCTATGGGTCAATATTAACCATCAATAATGGCTTATAATGACCAACCAAATCATAGGGAAAACATGGGAAAACACTGGTTAATAACAGGGGAAGCAGGGGTACAGGATTTTGACCCACAGCCATATGTTCAAGAGATGTTGTCACACGGGTGTTGCGGGTATTTGTAAGGGATGCTTAGAGGAAACATGAGGGTAACGTCCTCCAAACGTCTCACTGTGTGTTGATCAGAGTTGCTCTCCTACCTTTGTTACAGGTCACGGATGACCAACTATTCTTGGGAGATTTGTGGTGGGATGTGCTGGGAGACAGCTTACAATGTTGGATTCTTGCATATTGATCCATATTCGTATTTGACCAAGGCTTATAACTTATAAATGACAATAAATCCACAACAGACTGAATGTCGTCGATAAGCTGCATCAACAGTGATTCGTTCGTCAAATGAAAATCAATGGAAACCTTTGCTACACGCCGTCCTTCAGAGCATCCTCCAACTCGTCTAAAGAGTCTTCGCCTTGGAATCACGGCTGCTCTGTGATCAACCAAGCCATTGGGATCGGCCACTGATAATGTTCTCAGCCTCCGTTCGTTTGCATCACAAAGAATATTCCACACATTGCAATCACAGGTGGGAAGACCCTCAATATTTGGGATCCTCTATTCTGATAAACAACATGCTGTTGCTGCTGCTATTTTCCTGATTTTGACTCTTCTTCGTGCTACTGCTGTTTCTGTCGTTGGTACATGCTTGCTTGCATTCTCCTGACTTCGTGGTCATCACCGTCTGTGCTGTTAGTATTGTTGATTTTGTTTCGTTGATGATGTTTTTGATTCTGTTGTTGTTGTTGGTGGTGGTAGTGCTGATGCTGTTGTTGTTGTTGTCGTTGGTGGTCCTGCTGACATTGTCACACTCGATGTGGTTCCATGCTGAGTCTTGCGTTCGACAGTTTGGCGCTGTGTCGATTTGTGGCTTTTGCCATGGAAATTGTCTGGAGATGCCGGAGGTTAGAGGCCGGAAAGGGATCCAAACATATCAAAACTGCTTGGTCTGTCAGCTTTGACACCACCTTTCGCCCACTCAGCGTGTTCCCCGCCAAGGGAGCATCCCGTTAGGATGTTCACCAAAATATCATCTTCCAAGTCACAACTGACATGTGACACGACCTGATTGACCTGGCATCATCTACAACCTTTGCGATGGGATCGTCGTCATCACAAATTTCTCATTGGCAGAAGCAAGCCGTGGAAATGACACTCTATAGCAACCCAAATATTGTCACTGGACTCATGGTGGCCAATGACACAATTATAATTTATAGACTATTTATAATCACTATATATATAAGTTCTAAGAATGATAATTTGTAGACTATTTATAATCACTATATAAGTTGGAAGAATAATAATCAATCTATGATGACAATGACAATCTAAAACAGTTCATGGTGAGATTGGTTTCACGCCACTGCCAAGCCTCGCCTGCAAAGGACGAAGTTGGACTGGACGCAACAGCAGCCTTGCAAGGTGCGAATCACTTCACCATGCTACCCTCGTGAAGATCCCAAACGTGAACACTACTCCACTATCATATACCCGTCACTCACAACAAATTCATCTGAGTCGCTTTAGCTAGACAGGTAACTTGATTAGATTCACCATGTAAGTTTGCTTTTGACATCTGTCGACCGTCATTTCCTCATAGTCTCTTTGACTATCTGGCTGGCTGGATGCTGCTTTCGTTTGTTCATGATGAGAGGAAAGCAGCCAAGTGGATCTGTTGTATTGATGCAAAATCAATGGTGTCAGCAACAGCGAACTTGAAAGGTCCAAAATAGAACCATCGTCTAGCCAGCATTTGATCATCAGTCAACCATGAGCTAAGCATGAGTTCATCATGAGTTTAGCATGAGTCAACCATCAGGTGACCATGAACAGCCACAACAAACCAAATCTTAGGAATGGAAACTAGATGACTAATGACACAACAAGGGCTTGTTCCAAATCATTTTGGAACTAATGTTGCATGTTGTCGGAAGTTGGACCTTTGTAAAATTATTGTTCACCCAAGACTGAGTTATCTTTCTCTCAACAATGCCATTTCTTTTGTCAAATGACGCACCATCCCTGAATCATGCTGACTGATGTTGCCACTGACTGTGATAATAATGCCCCTGGAATGATAAGCGTCCCTGAATCATGAATTTCAACGCGCTTTTTGAAAGGTACATTCCAATCATGTTGGATTTGATTCTGCTTTACAAGCGTTGATCCCTCATGATTGCTTTGCCATTGGCAGGCAGGCCTGAGAATGCGCAAAATGGTCGTTGACAAGCTTCCTTGTGTTTTGCTTGCATGAATGTGTTAATTCTTTGTTTTCTTGTATGATATTACTGTGTTCATGTTCTTACTGCGTATTGATGTCTTGCATGTGATTTCCTACACAAGGTTCGTTTTGATGTTTTGGCATGATGCTATTCTTTTGTGTTGTGCATTTAAGCGTCAACCCTCCTGCAATTCTTGCCTTCCCTCCTTCGGTTGCTTTTTTAGATAGACTTAGCCTGTGTGTTTTTTCATTGTTTGAACTGTTTGTGCTACATCTCAGTTTTCCCATCTTTGCATTCATTCTTTCATTTTGTCAGTTGTTTGTTTCATGTCTTTATGCATCAAAACCATGTGGCTGAAAGAATCTCACGACCTTAGAAAAGCTTCATGTCCCCCATCTCTGAATGGTTTCGTCCAGCTGTCACACCTTGAACCTGTTTCTTTAGGAGGCTTCAGACCCCAAGTCTGAATTGAATTGCAGCCATCCCTACTACAACTTATGGATCTTCTGGAATCATGTACCTATAGGTTGTCAAAATCAACATACAAACGACTTACAAAAGGTACTGTCCACACGGTCTCCAACCTCAACGAAATAACAACCCAAAAAACGGGGTTCGCCATGTAGGACGCTGGTGCATTCCTCTCGAAAACTTCACCTCCCAAATCGGATTTTCAGAATGATGCCAATAGCTGGATATGCTCATAATGTCAAAACTAGGAAGTCAGTCCCCAAAACACCTTGTCAGGCCCCCCAAAGCAATGACTCCCAGACCACCACAGATCAGCCTCCCAGCCCAAATCTGCGGTATCTTCATTGGATACCTGCACACTGGCCACCTGTCAGTTGCCGCGAATTCATTGCACCAGCAATATCACACTGAATCCTATGAAAGCTATACATTATAGCTTTCATCTATGGTAGCTGCATACAGTAGCTATAAAGGGCACAAACAAACAACTGAACGTCCGAACTCCAAGCGGCTGCCTAGGTGATCGAACCGCCAGCTTGGCCAGCTTCTGCTGCCGCAATATGAATGAGCGAAGCGACAACATGGTAATGACTGTATGAAAGCATGAAAAGTAATGAAAAGCATGGTTTACTGTATCTATGTTTTGCAGCATCAAACAACCTCATCAGCTTGACCCATACCCACACACTTGGTTCACTGCCTTCCATCGATCATCTTCGGCCATCACCTCAACCTCTTCCTCGTCATCTCCACTGTCCGATGGATCGCCCACCGTTGACGGGGAGACCTCACCTGTGGCCGCTGAGACTTTACACCCTGTCAAAGTCGCTCAGGGTTGGCATTTCAAATCTGTGGAAGCCTCGAGCTGACTCAACCCGCCCTAGCAGCAGTAGACAATGCAGTAACGCAATGATCACATATCCATGAAATTCATCCAATGTGCCCTGCACACCATTTGCGCACGACTTTACACAATCCCCAATGACTCAATGACTTCACACAAGTACCCAGAATAAAGAGAGAAACAAATAGATTGACATCTCTCCTGATTGAAGAAGCATCACCATTCAAAGAACATGTCCAAGCAAAGCAACCACTGTGTGAAAGGAAGTGAATCCAACCACAAGCAATGGAACCATTCCTTACAACCAGAAAACAAAAATGAGAAAAGTTTCGGTTTTGCCATTTCTATCCATTTCTATCCATTTCTATCATCCAAATGATCAACCCCCAGGGTGTCCCCCAGTCGTTGTCGTGGCTGGTTCCCCCCCGGTGGTCACTGGTGTCTGCATCGCCTCGGCAAAGCTGTGGCAAGGCCTTCATCCAGTGGGACAAGAGATCCTCCTGTCCCGTCGTGGAGGATGGCGGAAGAACAAGCGCAGTTGGCGGTGAATGGTATGGAAATGTATGGAATAGGGGTTACCCTCTGGTAAACTAACCTGGCGAGCTGGATTTTAACCATGTTTTCTATTGAAACCCTGGGAAACTACCAACAAATGGTGGATTTTCCATTGCCATGTTAGTTTGCCAGAGGGTATATCATGGTGACTAATACTGGTTGATAATGGTGGTTATATCATGCTGGTCAATCATGGTGGTTTATCAATGATGGTGACTCATAATGGTCAGTAGTGGTGGTTGATGATGGTGGTTTATAATGGTGTTTGATAATAATGGTTGATAATGGTGGCCAATAATTATGGTCAAGGATGATGGTTGATAATGGTGGCTAATAATGATGGTTACTGATATTGGCAACGAATGTTTGGTGCTGAAAGAATAGTTGGTGGTTCTTAATGATGGTGATTAACAACTAGTGGTTTTGAATGGTGGCTTTTAACACTTTGCAATTGATGTGGTTGATAATCATCAATGGTCAATTATACGGATTATACTATATAACTGAGTGATGTCCAAAAGGTATGTTTACAGGAACATTTCGCATGAGATCCCTTACGCCATCGCTTACGCATTCCTTACGCGACCACAGGTTTTACTTACGCGGGACATGTAAACAAGTTCGCTTACGCAGCACCTTACGCCGGCTTACGCGAGCCTGCATTTTGCTTACGCGGCAGCAATATGACACAACTCTTATAAATGAAAGTAAGGGAGGTTTAGGACCCCATTCAACTGTTAACAACTATTGTTAATAATGATAGTGGTAATTGATAGTGGTAATTAATGGTGACTAAGGTTTAAATAGAGGTTAAGAAACAACTACAATGATCAATAGTGCTAAACAACAATAGTGTAATAGTTGATAATAGTGGTTGTTAGTCGTTACAACAGCCAATCTCAAATGGAGATTGATATTGCTTAACACAGTGGTCAGAATATAATAAGTGGTTAACAACAACAACAACAACAACAACAACAACAACAACAACACCAGCAACAACAACAACAACAACAACAACAACAACAACAACGCCAACAACGACAACAACAACAACAACAACGACAACAACAGCAGCAGCAAGAACAACACAGTCATAATATGCATGCATGTGTGGACAATCTTATACAGCTTGATGTGACACTCTTAGTCTGTTGTAAACATGCCAAAGGTGCGATTCCGGAACGACATGTACATTGGAACCAATGGTGATGAGAATGGGCGTGTTCATTTGATGCCGGACAATAGCTTGGCAATAGGGATGGTGGCGTTCACAGTCCCGTTCCTACCAGTGGTACTTAGCATGGTACCAGTAGGATAATAACGCATATATAGGATATCAAATGGCGACTTTCGATATCTGTGGCAGGTCAAAAGATTCAAGTTATATCTGGCTATTGCTTCAATAATCTTGCCTTCTGCCAGCGCCAAAATCTTGCACCACCCGAGATGGTCGAACACGATGTTTGTTCACCAAAAAATGATGGTCTTCCAGAGAAAACTTGATAATGGCATTAGTGAAGTAATCGGTACTGGAAGGGCCGGTCTCGTAGTCCTAGACATAAATTTTACTCCGATTACAGCCCTGTACTCCATGGTCCTGTGCGAAGGCCAAGCGTTCTCTTCGCAAAACGCCAGCGTGTTCCATGCGTTCTTGCCTCCAGTAGTGTCGTGGTGCGCTATGAAATGCTGCCCATCATGTGCAGAACTGGGGTGGACCTATAGACACATGGCCATGCGAACGCGGTGGCCATGGCCAAGAATGACAGTAAGTGCCGTGACTGTCCTAAAGTCTGCATACTCATCTATGAATCCATGCAATAGCAGGCAATCATGACACCTCAAGACACTTTCACTACAACATGAACATGGATCTCTACAAAATGCCTTTGTTCTACGATAGAAAAATGTCGGAAATTGTCAAAAGATCTTTTCAAAACCTGTGACAAGTGGATTGGAGAAAACACAAAACAAAGCAATGTATGGCCCGAAAACGGCCCAAACAGTTTTTTGTTAAGGCAGCTGCGAGTAATCGTTCACCTTCAGATTTAAAAGTGCGAATGGAGGGGCTTGGCATCTTTACAAGCCCAGCCACCTTGTCAAGAGCTGTTCGATGGCATTGTCACGTTGCCTGGCATCTGTTTGGCTGACTGCACAGGCAAATGGATAGATAGAATCTGCAAGGCTATATACTGAGAGAACATGTCCAGGGTCGGGTACATGGCAAATAGGATATCACCATCAACCATCTCATGTAATCACTACAAGCCCGTATGAAACATAGGTTAATTCAGTGTGAAAACCAACAGTTGTGACTTCACCCGGCTCACCTGAATGGATGAAGCCAACTATCCAGAGTGGCTGCATCCTAAACTCACTGTATGTAATTTGTTTTTCACGCGCTTCTCTCCTTGCAAGTACTGACGCAAATCACAACAAATTGCACCATGCAATGGTGGGACTATGTTCGGAAGGCGAACAAAAAGCAAACATCCACGATATGTTGCCCAACAAACATGTTCTGGGAGCATAGTGAGGAGTTCATTGTTGAGGTATATCGAGGTGTTGTTTCACAACCAGCAGCACTTCGCCACAAAATATTACAGTAACCAGTAAATCACCAGTAAAAACAATTGTTGAATTTTGCTGATAACAGTATAATGACAGTAGTTGGGCCACAGTCTGCTCGACCCCTTGTTGCGCCTCACGCGATCCAGAACGGATTCCATGTGGCAGCGCAGCTCATAGGTCAAACCTGAAGCCCCAAAGCCATGACACCTTTGACAATAGCGGGAACAACTGACATGACGACAACAACGGCAGCAGCAGCAACAACAACAACGACAACAGCAGCAGCAGCAACACCCAATTCCAGCAAATATGCAAAGTATAGATTTCAGCAATGTGAGGTACGTTAATCTAATTTGACTAAGGAGGAAGCACTCAAAGTTTGCCTTACCTGGGATACTAATAATGTTGCGCCATTTCACTTTGTTGCTGTTTACAGTCCAATTTGTTGATGAAAACATACAGCGGAATATATGGATACTAGTAGCTAAGATCTGGTACGCATGTTTTCAAGATTATCTATGCCTGCATCGCATCCTCTGATGGCATGTGAATGCTGGGCGCGGGAAATCCTGTATTGGATGTTGTAGTGCTATCTAGCTGACATAGAGACCTCTTTGTTCACCATTTCTATCCTTTCCATACTCCTTCGCAGTATAGACTCATCCAAAAATTGGATATCTGGCTTCCCAAACAAACCAATGACTTGTACCGTACTCACTTCATCGCTGACTTGGATGAAATGGCGACCAAAATATTCATCCCAAATTTGGCAGTACCAGCGACCAGAACCACAAGTGGATCACTGATCCTAAAAGAGGCAATTTGTTAAGTGGAGCTGTCCATTATTGGAACCACTACAAGTAGCTGTAATTATGCACCGACCAGGCTTGATCTTTGGACGGTTGGCTGCATAGTGGGAACCCAAAACTGTGGAAGACCACCAGATTCGGAGGTCCACATAGTCCCACTACGCACAGCTCCACAGTGCCTTCAACCATCTGCTAAGGACCCAGCGGGAAGTTCCCTGCGATGAATGCAAGCGCTGGCCTGCGGGTTGGGACAGACTCGTGATAAACTCTGGTGATGGCTGGGCCACTGTGAGAATACGACACCACGGTTTGGAGATCGACCAGAACGAGCCCTGCTACACCACTGCTGGAGTAAAGCGCGCTGAGCACTGACTCGTGAACCCCTAAGAGGCCCTGGTTCGAACGTGCACGACGGACCGCCAATTTTCCAAGATAACCTTAAGTACAGCTGGCAGTTGAACTGGGACTTTGAATACCTGAAACCAAACATGTCCAATTGATCCCATTCGCATTTTTGGTAGCACAAATGCTATTCGAAAGGCTGCCTTCCTTTTAATCAGCTCTGGCCCATGAAAATGATCCAAAGAAACCATTTGGAAAACGCTCGAAGCCTTTCTTGTCACCACAGCGGCTGGTCACTCAGGGCTCCCACTATTGATTCTTAACATCACATTTGAGTTTTTCTATTTCTTCCATGAGGTCCAAACCCAAGGCTGGTGAAACGGAAGGTGACATACTGGTGGCCATAAATGGCCATGTACATAGAATTATGGTCACAAAATGAATGAAGGTTGGCACCTGGAGGCGTTTCCGTTGGCCATGCCCTGCCTAACTCATCAAGCTTCCCCTCAGCACTTCGCAGTTGCTCCTCCAAGGATGGTAACCTGGCAGTGGCGGTCCAAAACTTCCCAGGTGAGCCATGGTGGACAGTGAGGTCTGGCACCTGAAATGATAGGAGAAACATAGAGACAACATGAAGACCCAACTTCATTCAGTCGCAACATGGAGAGACTTCACTGTTGCAAATTGGTCAGAAGTGAAAACCACCGACGCTGTGGCTCTTACCTAAAATTAATATTGGTAGTAGTATCACTATCATTAGCTACAGCAGCAGTAGTAGTAGTAGTAGTAGTCGTCGTAATAGTAGTAGTAGTAATCGTCGTCGTCGTCGTCGTCGTCGTCGTCGTCGTCGTCGTCGTAGTAGCAGTAGTAGCAGTAGTAGTAGTAGTAGTCGTAGTAGTCGTAGTAGTAGTAGTCGTAGGAGTCGTAGTAGTCGTAGTAGTAGTAGTCGTAGGAGTCGTAGTAGTCGTAGTAGTAGTAGTCGTAGGAGTCGTAGTAGTCGTAGTAGTAGTAGTCGTAGGAGTCGTAGTAGTCGTAGTAGTAGTAGTCGTAGGAGTCGTAGTAGTCGTAGTAGTAGTAGTCGTAGGAGTCGTAGTAGTCGTAGTAGTAGTAGTCGTAGGAGTCGTAGTAGTCGTAGTAGTAGTAGTCGTAGGAGTCGTAGTAGTCGTAGTAGTAGTAGTCGTAGGAGTCGTAGTAGTCGTAGTAGTAGTAGTCGTAGGAGTCGTAGTAGTCGTAGTAGTAGTAGTCGTAGGAGTCGTAGTAGTCGTAGTAGTAGTAGTCGTAGGAGTCGTAGTAGTCGTAGTAGTAGTAGTAGTAGTAATAATAAGAATAATAGTAGTAGTAGTAGTAGTAATAATAGTAGTAGCAATAGTAATAATAATAATAGTAGTAGTAGTAGTAGTAGTACTAATAGTAGTAGTAGTAATAGAAGTAGTAGTAGTAGTAGTAATAATAAGAATAGTAGTAGTAGTAGTAGTAGTAGTAGTAGTAGTAGTAGTAGTAGTAGTAGTAGTAGTAATAGTAGTAGTAGTAGTAGTAGTAGTAATAGTAGTAGTAGTAGTAGTAGTAGTAGTAGTAGTAGTAGTAATAGTAATAGTAATAGTAGTAGTAGTAGTAG
>VSDK01010468.1:216210-230596 GCA_009767595.1 Symbiodinium kawagutii | reverse complement strand
AGTGCACGCACACTGCACGCAACAGTGCACAAGGAGGAAGCGCTGTACTGGTGGATTTGGTTAATGATAGGGAACTGGTGGATATGGCTAATGATAGGGAATAGGTAGATATGGTCATATGGTTAATAAAAGGGAATTGGTGGATATGGTTAGTAATAGGGAATTGCTAGATATGGTGAATAATTGGGGAATGGTAGATATGGTAAATGATGGGAAACTGGTAGATGTAGTAAATAATAGGCAATTAGTGGATACGGTGAATGATAGGGAATTGGTAGATATGGTTAATAATAAGGACTGGGTAAATAGAATAATAGGGAGCTGGTAGATATGGTTAATAATAGGGAACTGGTGGATATGGTTACTAATAGGGAATTGGTAGATATGACTTAAAATAGGGAATTGGTAGATGTGGTCAATAATAGGCAATTGGTGGATGCGGTTGGTAAAAACATCCCCCTACCCTTACTTTTGGAATCCAGTGGGGGGGACTCCTTTTGTAATTACATTTCTGGACTTCTTTTTTTGGGTTAGGTTTGCATTTATCCTAGCCGTTTCAGCTACTTGGGCCGGCAAGAGAAGCACCAGATGCAGCTTCTTCGATCTTGCCTGTTTGCACGCGTGGCACCTCAGGGGGAGCCCTGGGCAGGGGAAGAGATTGACAGCTGATGTCAGGATATGCTCTAAGTCACTCTTCAGTGACAATTTTTTGGCAAAGAACATCCCTAGCCATTTGTGACTGTTTTTAATAATCATGCATACCCCCGCTGATTACCTAAGAGCCACTAATGATTAGTAACTAGCCACTTTAATAATTTCATTGGCTTTTCTTGATAATTCTTGGTATAGTGTCTGTGGACTATGGATTAATCAACCATTTCACCCTTCTAACACACATCTGAAAGGCGGAAGGGAAACAAGAACAAAGAAAAAAGGGCAAATGAAAAAGGATCAAAAGGAAAGGAAAAGGCATCAGCGGCGCGCGGATTCCGCGCATCATGCGCAGGCAGGCAAAGGAGAAAGGAAAGGAGAAAGGAAAGAGGAAAGGAATGGAGAAAGGAAAGCGACAAGGAATGGAGAAAGGAAAGGAGAAAGAAAAGGAGAAAGGAAAGAGGAAAGGAATGGAGAAAGGAAAGCGACAAGGAATGGAGAAAGGAAAGGAGAAAGAAAAGGAGAAAGGAAAGAGGAAAAAGGAAAGCAGAAAGGAAAGCGACAGGGAATGGAGAAAGGAAAGGAGAAAGGAAAGAAAGGAAAGGAGAAAGGAAAAAGGAAAAAGGAAAGAAAAAGAGAAAAGAAAGAAGAAAGGAGAAAGGAAACGCTGGAAAGAAGAAAGGGAAAAAGGAAATATTCCGTGCATTGTTGGTGCGCGGATTCCGCGCATCAGTGACGCGCAGGTTCCGCGCATCATTGGCGCGCGGATTCCGCGCACGAGTGGCGCGCGGAGTCCGCGCATCAGTGGCGCGCGGATTCCGCGCATCATTAGCAGGCAGCCAAGGGAGAAAGGAAAGGAGAAAGGAAAGGAGAAAGGAAAGGTGAAAGGAAAGAGGAAAGGAACGGAGAAAGGAAAGCGACAAGGAATGGAGAAGGAAAGGAGAAAGGAAAGGAGAAAGGAAAGGAGAAAGGAAAGAGGAAAAATGAAAGGAGAAAGGAAAGTGACAAGGAGTGGAGAAATAACGAGACCCAACAACGAGAATTACTGTGTAATACGGTGTATGCTACATATCTTTTTTTAAACTGACATGTAGATTTTTTGAGAGAGCGTGAAGAGTTGTGGTTTCAAAGGATTCAAAGCTGGGGACAAGGGGGCGCCCCACTTGTGATTTCACATGAATCTTCGCCGCAATTCCAAAAGACCAGCTACCCTCCGATAGTCACAAACCTGATTGCGCAGAAGGTCCACCATCCAATATATAGATAGTTGACTAGTTTTCCTAAAGACCATGAACTACTGGTTCATAGATCTTCGTAGTATAAAACCCTTGTGGTTGTTAACTTGAAGATTAATTTCCCTCAGGTTTCCCATGGGGATTGGTTGTTGCAGTAATGCCTGCGACCTAGTTCTTCTTGATCACGGGAAAATGTGGTTAGATACGTACCGACCTCCGAATTCCATGATGGCGAGTTGGATTTGGTTTCGCATGGTGGACTTGGGCCATTTACCAGCACTAAGCATCCTTTATATGAGCACCGTGAATCACCATCAATCACTACCAGCCACCACCATTAACCATCATGAATTAACCACCATTAGCCACCACTCACCACCACCAACCACCACTAATCATCCATTAATCGCCATTATTGACCACCATTGATCACCATCAACCACCATTCATGCACGATGCCCATCCCTCCGGTACCTGAGGTGGCCTTCAAAGTGGTAACGGATAAGGAGTGGAGGGCCGACTACGTGGAGGACTTGGCTCAAAGCAAGTACACGGGTGCAAGAGATCCCGTGCGAGGCTTCAGCCTTGCAGCCACGGCGGGGAGCCTGGCTGGAGCCTGGGTCGCAACTGGCGGGCTGCTTGTTGTGCACAATGGTGCTGGACTGGAGGATTGGTCCTGGTCGCTTTGTTGGTACTTCCAAGATCTGGTTGGTGGTCTTATACATTTTTTTCCCCTGCTGTTCATTAACAAATGGTTGGTTGACTAGTATTTTTCCCAGGGGTTGCAAAAACCACCAGCCAGCGTAAACGATACTACATGGTGACTTTCAACACTTCACATTGTTCAAGTAATGGTAGATGGCAATTGGAAACCAAAGTGTCTAATTACCAGTAGTTCGGTAGCTAGTGGTGCTTATGAACAAACTATAGTGGACCAGTAAAGTTGTTTTGTTTGGTTTACTGCTTAGTCGCAAAAACCAGTTAAACCAGTTGCGCCTATTGCTTCTGTTTCTCAATGCTGGTTGCTGTGAAAGTTACTTGTTGTTGCTACTTTCTGTGGCTTGTTGTTGCTTGTTGCTGCTGTTCTTGGCGTTGTTCCTCCCAAGCCTGGAAGCCCTGGTCATCCTATGGATTTGGAGAAAGGAAAAAGGAAAAAGGAAAAAGGAAAGAAAAAGAGAAAGGAAAGAAGAAAGGAGAAAGGAAACGCTGAAAAGAAGAAAGGAACAAAGGAAAGATTCCGTGCATTTTTGGTGCGCGGATTCCGCGCATCAGTGACGCGCGGATTCCTCACATCATTGGCGCGGGGATTCCGCGCATCAGTGGCGCGCGGATTCCGCGCATTATTAGCAGGCAGGCAGAGGAGAAAGGAAAGGAGAAAGGAAAAGGAGAAAGGAAGAGGAAAGGAAAGGAGAAAGGAAAGCGACAAGGAATGGAGAAAGGAAAGGAGAAATGAAAGGAGAAAGGAGAAAGGAAACGCTGGAAAGAAGCAAGGGACAAAGGAAAGATTCCGTGCATTGTTGGCGCGCGAATTCCGCGCATCAGTGGCGCGCGGATTCCGCGCATCATGAGCAGGCAGGCAAAGGAGAAAGGAAAGGAGAAAGGAAAGAGGAAAGGAATGGAGAAAGGAAAGCGAAAAGGAATGGAGAAAGGAAAGGAGAAAGGAAAGGAGAAAGGAAAGAGGAAAAAGGAAAGGAGAAAGGAAAGCGACAAGGAATGGAGAAAGGAAAGGAGACAGGAAAGAAAGGAAAGGAGAAAGGAAAAAGGAAAAAGGAAAGAAACAGAGAAAGGAAAGAAGAAAGGAGAAAGGAAACGCTGAAAAGAAGAAAGGAACAAAGGAAAGATTCCGTGCATTGTTGGTGCGTGGATTCCGCGCATGAGTGACGCGCGGATTCCGCGCATCATTGGCGCGCGGATTCCGCGCATCAGTGGCGCGCGGAGTCCGCGGATCAGTGGCGCGCGGATTTCCCGCATCATTAGCAGGCAGGCAAGGGATAAAGGATAGCTCGTCACCACCGTCATCATCATCATCATCATCATCAACATCACCACCATCATCATCATCATCACCATCATCATCATCATCATCATCATGCTCATCATCCATGATCCATGACCATGATTAGCATCATCAAACATCCTCATCAACATCATCACCATGATCATCATCCAACATCGTTATCAAGCATCAACAACACCATCACCATCACCATCATCATCATCATCACCATTACATCACCATCGTCGTCATCCTTCATCACTGGCTATGCTCATTTTCATCCACCATCATGATCATTATCGTCCATCATTATCATCATCATCATCTCCTTCATCCTCTTCTTCATCTTCTTCTTCTTCTTCATCATCATCATCATCACCCATCATCCATGACCATCACCATCATCATCGTCATCATCATGCACCACCGTCATCAAAACATCACCATCATCATCATCATCACCATTATCATCTTCAGAATCATCATCACCAACAACATCATCTTCATCATCATCACCATCATCATCATCATCATCATCACCACAATCATCACAGTCATCATCGAGAAAGGAAAAGAGAAAGGAAAGGAGAAAGGAGAAAGGAAACGCTGGAAAGAAGACCGCCGGGGGAAACAGGAGGGAAACAGGGGGGAACAGGGGGGAAACAGGGGGGAAAGAGGAGAGAAACAGGAGGGAAACAGGAGGGACAGTGCTTGCCAAGAATGTCTTTCCCCCCTGCGAGGTGAGGCTTGTGAGGTTTTGGGCAGCCGATTCCTCATCCCAGTGAGCCTCTGCTGGAACCAGGCCGAACCTCAACTGCCCTGCAGAATGCTTCGAAAAGCCAGCAGACATGCCAGATAGAATGCCAGAAAGTATGTCAGATGGGATGCCAGAAGATTTGACAGAGAGAATGCGTGCGCCTAGCGCTAATTATTTAGACCGGGGGGAGATTGAGTTCTGATTTAAAAACTTTGCTATACTGGCATATCAACGGTTGCGAGAATGATTGAATTTTGCCAGCGTAATGATTCTGTTTTCCCAAGTCATGCGAAGCCCCATCGCACATGGAACCCATGCAGCTCAATGTTCGCAACTGCCAAGGTGGAGTTCCCACTTCCGTCCTGCTCTTGGAATTTGCTCCAAACCATTCCGTCCAAGTTGCAGCTGCCAAGGTTCGGACATTCGCTCGGTGAAGCTGGGATTGACTCAGGACATTTTGGGACAGACGATGACCAACATCAACGTCAGTGTCCACGGTCTTTTGGATGGTGACGGGTAGAGGCTTGGAAGTAAAGCCAGGGTTGGTCGAGTGAGATCATGAGGCAATGTTCTTCAAGGATCACCTGCCTGAAAACGAGTTTCCGTGAACAGCGCGCTTAGCTCACCCATGGCTAGAGCACTCAGCGATTGTTTCCTTACAGTGCGCGGGGACAGGGAATTGTTGGGGGTATCCAGAGTCATGGCAATGGGATTACCGTATGCCCATCTAAATTTAAATTTGATTTGACTGAGTTGCTGTGTTTTTCCAGATCACCAGTTTCTTTAGAGGTTCTGGGCAGCTGTGAGCCCAGCAGCCGCCTGCCATGGGCCATGGGGCCTCATGGATGCAGGGTCAGCGAGTGATGCGTGACAAGACAATTAGTGAGTTGGTACATGTTGGTACACCATGGTTTGTCTAGTTAGTTGGTGGGTTGGATGGACGGTATCCTTGCAAATCAATCACATTGATCAGCTTGCAACATCGTCGCGTGCCACTGAGCCCCTCCATCCATCCGCCGGACCCTTTCCGATCTCTTAGCATTTGCAAATACCATTTTGCGCGTATGGTGGCTGGTTTAATAGTTGGTGTTTTCTGTGTTTTTCACACGGCGGTCCTCATAATAATGCATTTTACGGCCCAGCAAAAATGGGTTGCGCATGAAAACATTACATAAGTGTTATCAAGGCCTCCGGGCCGTGGCGCGTTCTTTTGCTTGTTGCCAAATGAAAGAGATCCATGCAACCAGGTGCAATCATGGCGCGTCCACAAGAGACGTAGATGATGTGGTTGGTGCTTTCAAGTCACGCAACCTGAAACGAGTCGGAAGCGTCAACAATGACTTTAGGGAACTTAGAGGAAGGTCTCAAACATAGAATGACCATTGTTTGATGATAACCTGGTGATCTAGCCCCATCGTTCTAATATTAGATTTTCACATGTACATATATCTATACGTCTTATCTCGTCGCATGACCCGCAGACATTTTTTGACAAAGTCTTGCGCCATTGAAAAGTTGGGTTATCCACCATTGAAATCTATTTAGGGTCCAAACATCCCAGTTGGAGGAATTTCGCCACAGTCAGTGCAAACTAAAAGTAATCCAGCCCCCCCCTCCCCCCCCTAGGTCCAGGGGGATGTAAAAACGAATTGGTAGATATAGTTAATAATAGGGAACTCGTAGAAGTCATTAATAGGGAATTGGTAGATATGGCTAGTATTGGAGTAAAGAATTAGTAGATATGGTTAATAATAAGGATTGGGTCAATATAACTAATAATAGGGAGCTGGTAGATATGGTTAATAATAGGGAATTGGTAGATATGAACAATGATAGGGAATTGGTAGAGATGGTCAAGAACAGGGAATTGGTGGATATGCTTAATAATGAGGAATTGGTAGATGTGTTTAATAATAGGGAACCGGTGGATATGGTTAAACAATAAGGGATTGTCGGATATGATTAATAATAGGGAACTGGCATGTGAAGGCCGTGAGGGCGTCAAGGAGACTGGCCCCATCCTCTTGGGCAAGGCCGGAGTTCAGCTCACGGAATGAGGTGTTTTCACCGCGCGCAGATTTTTACTAATGGTGATTGATTGTGTAAAATTAATGTTCAGCCACACCTGTGTACACATGCGCATGGGCATGATGGCATGGCTGTGAGGCAGGGCATTGGGCATTGCAGACGCACGGGGTGTGGAAGAAACGCACCGCAGGTGCTGGGCAGCAATTGGCAGCGGCAACAAGCTATGTCCGCCCTGTCAGTGCTACCCTCAGTACATCAACCATTGCTGGGCAACAAACCCTTATCATCGAAGATTTCTATGTTGAATGGCTATCATGCATTTAGCGTGGCTGTGTGACGCGGACCCATCAATGGGGGAGAATGCGGAGAAGGGGTTCAAGGAGCTGAAAGTGCTGCCTAAACACCAAGCGCGGTTTGCGTCTGCTGCTGTGTCGTGGCGAAGTCAGGGCAATTATGCTTCTTCTTGGCGCCTTGTGTGCGAAAGTCCGGCCAGCATGAACTTGGGCCTGTTAGTTGTCCAGGTGGCTCGGACGCAAGCGTTGTTGGGGCCAAAGAGGACACGGCTGCTGCCATTTACTTGCTTATTGACCAACGAGCCAGTGATTGTACCTTCTGTATCTCAAAATAGGCGCGGCAGAAGATGATAGTCTACGTTGGGATGATTCGATCTGGAGGTTCCCGATCATCAGTCATCCAGTTTGCGCTGCAGGATGCCCCGGATTGGATGGGTCCCAACGGTTCGCCCTGCGGGATGTTCCCGCTACGCTTCCTCGGTGTGGCCATCCATCTTCTTCCCAGGTGCCTGAGCTGCGCCGCTGCATGTGGTTCATCTTACTTTTGCCTTCAGTCAGAACTCATCCCACGAGTGGATAATGATCAGTTCACAATTTCAATCGATGACCTTGTGGAGGCGGAGCGCGCATTTGGAAGTGAAAGTCGTGAAATTGTCATGTTCGCGAGCGTTTTGGAACACGCGATGTTCAAAATTGCGTCTCGCGCAGGCGAAACGCACATGTGGAAGTGAACATCGCGAAAAACCGAGGACTTCGAGCGATTTTGCGAGATGAGATGTTGTAATTAAGTGTATTGCGGTCTACAGTCCGACATTCAAAAGGGGATGATTGGATATGAAAATTGGCGCTGAGGCAGGTTACGTACATTTGGAAAGCAAAAGAATCGTGAAAAACTTACATGGCCGGAGATGAGATGTTCAAAAAGCGCACGGCGCTATGGCGAAACACAAATTCTCAATATCTTGGGAATCTAAGAGAGTCAAAAACCCGGAAATTCCTGGATGCCTGAGCCACTTTTTGAAAATTTGCGTTTGGCCTGGGCGAAACGCGGATTTGGGAGAGAAATCTAAGAAAGGCTCGCGGGTTCGCGCCGTTTTTGCAGGTCAGATGTTGAAAGCATCAAAACATGCAGGTTTTAGAACATTCGGGAAAGCAAAGCAATAAAAACTCGTGGGTTCCCGTCGTTTTTGCAGATCAGATGTTGAAAGTGTGGAAAATCAGAGTTTTGCAACGTGTTCGATGAATATGCTCTCAAAAAAGCGCGGCCTTTCTCACGTTTTTAGAAGCTCAATGATGATTGGAGCAAGATGATCATCAGCATCATCAGCATCATCATCATCATCAGCATCATCATCATCATCGTCATCATCATCACCATGTTCATCACCATCATCATCATCACCATCAGCATCATCATCATCATCATCATCATCAGCGCCAACATTTCATCGTCATCATCCTCATCATCAGAGACACACAATCACCAGAAACAAAAAACACCAGAGACAAAAATCACCACAAACAAAAATCACCAGAAAAAACAAACGAAGATGCAACCCACGAACCCGAATGCTCACACTCTTCGTAGGACACTCTTGGCGAGACACTCCTTGTAAGACACTCTTTGTGGGACACGCTTGGTGAGACATTGTTTGTAAGACATTCTTTGTAAAACGCTTTTTGTGGGCCACTCTTTTTGTAAGACACTCTTTGTGAGACCCTCTTTGTAAGACAGCCTTGGCGAGACACTCTTGGTGGAAAACCCTGGGTTAATATTAATAAGGAGCTGGTGGATATGGTTACTAACGGGGAGCTGGTGGATATAGTTAATTAAAGGGAAACGGTGGATATGGTTAAAAATACAATGAATATGGCTAATAATCGGGAATTGGTAGATACTGTTAATAATAGGGAATTGGTGGATTTGGTTAATGATAGGGAATTGGTGGATATGGCTAATGATAGGGAATTGGTAGATATGGTGAATAAAAGGGAATCGGTGGATATGGTTAATAAAAAGGAAGACCTGGATATGGTTAATAATACGGGTGGATATGGTTAATAATCGGGAATTGGTAGATATGGTCAGTAATAGGCAATTGATCGATATGGTTAATAAAAGGGAATTTGTCAATTTGGTTCATAATAGGGAATTGGCGGATATGGTTTCTAGTAAGGGAATTGGTAGCTAATGTTAATAATAGGGATATGGTGAATATAGTTAAAAAAAGGAAATTGGTGGATATGGTTAAGAAAAGAGAACGGGTAGATATGGTTAATAATAATGAATTGGTAGATATGGTTAATAATAATGAATTGGTAGATATGGTTAATAATAATGAATTGGTAGATATGGTTAATAATAATGAATTGGTAGATATGGTTAATAATAATAGGGAAGTGGTGGATATGGTTACTAATAGGGAAGTGGTAGATATGTTTAATAGTAGGGAATCATAAGCAACAGTGAGAGCTGGTAGATATGGTTAATAATAGGGGTGGTGACCAACAAGTATAAGGGATATACCAGCTAGATATGGCTATGGGTCAAGCAGTTAACCAACGAAATTTCATGGGGGGTGAGAAGCAGCAAAACGATAGGGAAAGCAATGGTTAATGATGGGGGAATGAGGAGGACTAAGGTTTTTGACCCATAGCCATCTATTTTTAGATTTGTTATTTTTGAAACCAGTAGTGATGGTTGATGGTGAAATTGGTAATGACGGAATCATCAGTTTATCAGTTGTTCAGTGATGACATGACATTTTATCATGGTAAAGTTGGTAATGGCCAGTAGTGATGGTTAATGATGATTAAGTTCATGATGGTTTGTGATGACTCAAATCTGGCTGATGGTTTCAAACAGGGTGAAAAACCAGCATTGAAAAGGGGTAGCCAGCAATAATGGGGGTATGACTGACTTTTTTAGCTGGATGGTGGTTTCAAGATGTTTTTTCCCGATTTTCCACCATTCCCGGGGATGGTGGTTGCTAATTCATAAGCCTTTTTTTGGCGTGGATTCTAGCCACCAATCAGTTAAATAGTCGACAGACAATAGGAAATCAACGGCATCTTGATGATAGTTGATCGAGGCGAATCATGCCCAATGTTGGTTTAGAGTTTCTGATGATGCTTGATATTTTGCCATCAAAGCATCATTGCACCATGGGCAAAACATCATCAAGCCACCGTTAAGCCACTAGAAAACCATTATTAAAGGACATCAAACCATCATCAAATCACCACCAAATCACCACCAAACCATCATCAAATTACCACCAAATCACCACCAAACCATCATCAAACCATCATCAAATCACCACCAAACCATCATCAAACCATCATCAAATCACCATCAAACCATCATCAAACAATCATCAAATCACCACCAAACCATCATCAAACCATCATCAAATCACCACCAAATCACCACCAAACCATCACCAAACCAGCATCAAATCACCACCAAACCATCATCAAACCATCATCAAATCACCACCAAACCATCATCAAACCATCATCAAATCACCACCAAACCATCATCAAACCATCATCAAATCACCATCAAACCATCATCAAACAATCATCAAATCACCACCAAACCATCATCAAACCATCATCAAATCACCACCAAACCATCATCAAACCATCATCAAATCACCACCAAATCACCACCAAACCATCACCAAACCAGCATCAAATCACCACCAAACCATGATCAAACAATCATCAAATCACCACCAAACCAGGATCGAACAATCATCAAATCACCACCAAACCATGATCAAACCATCATCAAATCACCACCAAACCATTATCAAACCACCATCAAGTCCTCTTGAAAAAACATTGCACAACTCAGGCCTAGCTGAGTTGCAGGATTCCTCGGTCTGGAAGGCCCGCGGCAAAAAGATTCGTGGGGATGAATCCTTAGTAGATATAGATCGCATTGAATGTTTAGTGAGTGGCATCCTATATTTAGCAATGAGCGAATTCCAGTTGCTTATATAATTTTCCTGGCAAAACCAACTGGACAAAAGACTGACTTTATGAACATCTTGTGGCATGATTCCTGACCAAATGGCTCAACCATTCGGTATGAAATGTCATTAAGCTCGCATCAAAACCACAGTCATCTGATTGCTCTGTTGGGGATCAAGCTGAAGCAGTCTGTCATCGCGGCTCGTATCGCCAATTCCCAGATGACTTGGTCTTACTACGGAGAGGAAACATATTACGAAGAAATTGGATGCTTGAATAGCAGATCTCATCAGCAGAGCGTTAAGAATTCATGTTTGCTGCAAGATTGGCTGATAAAAAACTTGATCTTGATGAAGGCCATACAAATGGCTTGTCTATTTGACCGCTTCCATCCATGTCTTCATGGTTTTTGAACTTTTGGTCGCAGGATGTCGCAGGTGTTTTGGTTGATTCTGATGTTTGTAACTCGCGATTGAAGATGGGGATCCCTATTGAACAACCAGGAAACTTCAGCAGGTGTGAAACGACATGTCGGGGCTTCTCCGGCAGCCAGCCTCCAAAGCCGTCACATTCTAGAGACATGTGCATGAGGCCAGACTGCCTACAGTTTACGTATATACATACAGGATTGTTGATGAAGATTTATACATGATCTACATCCAGCATGAATGCTATATGAGTTATGGTAGATCATTTTTATAAATGATCCATATACTCTATCTATTTACTATCCAATCTATTTTTGAATATATATATATATTATATCTGTGAATCTAGATATGTACACTGTACAATTGATTCATGGTAGATCTCGCTGGCTGGGAATCCACCACCTTTTGGGAGATGGCTTCCGGTACTGAAATTCGCTACAGATGTGGTGATGTCACTGGACCCACAGGACCAGGTGTTTCTCAAGCCCGTGACTGGAAACCCCAAAGTTATGGTTGATTTAGTAATGGTCAACCATGGTTATTCTAACAAGCAATATTGGGGGTTATTGGAGATATACCAGCTATGATAGATGGTTTATTACTATAAATCGTTAATGATTAATGAAGGATGATTTGGGGGTACCCTATTTTGAGAAACACCCAGATAGAAACTCCAGGATGTGCACAAGCGTTGCTCATTTTTGTTGAACTTCCATGCTAGTTTTTCAGTTCAGGGGCCGGGTCAAGTAGCCTGAAGTTGAGGTTCACCCGGCAACTCCTGATCTGGACATGTCAGCATCATGGTCGCGAACCATGGTTCGTTGCCTTCACCACGATGGGACCATTGCCCTATGAGTGTGAATCATCAATACTCGCAGATGCCATCATAACATACCTGATTGACCTGATCTAAAGCAATGCAACATACATGTATATATATAGATATGTATAACTATATAATTATTTGATTATATATATATATATATATATATATGCATAACCTACATCAATTTAGATTTAGAGATATAAATCTGCCGCACATGTAGACAGACGTTCGCATCGCGCTGCAACTTCCACGGAAGGCGCATCCTGCGCAACACAGACGCCGCCCAGGGGAGGAACGTGATCGCCACGGAGAGAGAGCGGTACCTGCCAAACGACGTCTTCCTGTCCCTGCCACTCGGTGGCATAAACACAACGTTGGTTGGCCAGGATGGGTTGGTTAGTCGATGTAGGTGTGGGTTGTTGGCATTTGATGTGTAACAGCTAACAAACCAAGCAAGGAACCAACCAGCCACGTCTTAGTGACCTAGCTTGATCGGATTCTTACTTGTAGGTCTTTCTGAATCTAGTTTCGATAAATGGAAACCAAGGGTGTTTAGCCATCAGGATTGGCACGAAATGGCGAACTGGACGATGACAATCCGTGATTGCCCAGCATGGCTTGCCGTCTTCAATTGGAGGATGTATCAGAACCCGATCGTTAGGGTTGGTGATTGTAGGAGACGAGCAGACTACGGTCTCTTGTTCATTGGAAAGTATCCTGAACCACGACGTGCCAACATCACATAATAGTTTTGGGAAGGTCATCATGTGGATGAGATAATCTCTGGTAGACGAACCTCGCTGGAAAACACCAGCTACTTTTTTAAAATGATACATCCATTTATCATGAAGGTTTTCCGTGCCAGTTCCGATTACTGGAGGGAGTTCTCTGTTTCTAGTGGTTTATTTTGGATAATTAAACCAATTTTATAGGGGTTTCACCCATGAATATAGGGGTTAACCCATGAATGAAATATTGATTTTATAGGAGTTAGACCCATGAATAATCCTCAAGGGGTTTGTGACCGCCCCTCACACCTGGCGCAGGTTTGGTATGGAGAAAGAGGCCTTTGCCAAGCTTCCCAAATGGAAGCGGGACAACAAGAAGAAGGACGGGTACATGGGGGGCTTGGGGCCGGCGTCCCTGGGAATGTGCCCTGAAAGCCGGGTGGTTCCCAATCCAACGAGAAGAAGTTTCCTGAGGTCCTGGTAGGCAGCTTGGGCCACCAGTTATTCCTTTTGGCGTTGCACTGACGTGGCTCGGAGATTCGAAACTTGGGAGTATAAATCAAGGATCCTCCTTGAAGATCTCTCCTTAAGTAATCGGATTTCGCGATCACATTTATCATTAAGATTGAGATCGAGGATCTTCTCCTTCTCGAATGTATTAATAGGCGAGTAGAACTGATGGAAATAAAGAACATAATGAAATAACAAAAAAACATATTATATATTTTTTCCACTAAGATAAAATTATAAATATTTGCATAATTATTGCCCCAGGAACATGGATTATTCTGAAAACTACATTTCTTATCGATTTCTACAAAATTAAAAAATTATATATATATATATAATATTTTATTATATATAATTATTAAATAATCTTATTTTCTATAGGTATCTGCTCTAAAATTATATTTTAAAATATATATTTAATAATATATTTAATATTTAATAAATATAAATAAGGTAATAAAAAAAAAAATAATAAATTAATATTATTTTAAATCTATTTTCTAAATAAATTATATATAATATATAAAATTATTTAAATTTATTATTTATTAGATTAAATTTAATATTAAATATTTAAATATTATATTTTAAATAATTTAAATATAAATATTTAATAAATTTATAAAAAATAAAACATATAATATTTATTATTAATTTTTATTATTTTTTAAAATATAAATATTGATTATTTATTTTTGGATATATATTTTTAATTATTTAATATTATTTATTAATTATTAAATATTAATAATTAATAAATAAATATTGTTAATTAATATTTATTAATAATAAAATATTAAATATTAATATTTAATATTATATAATAAAATTATAATAATTATTACATTAATATATATTTTTAATTAATTATATAATTTATATTAAATATATATATATTAAATATATATTTTTATTTTTTTAATTATAATTAATTTAATAATTATAATTTT